>JUJX01000014.1:165491-291462 GCA_000800745.1 Diaporthe longicolla | reverse complement strand
CCCCGAGCTTCAGCCCCCGGAGGCCAGCCACCCCAGCCAGCCAGCCAGACAGACGACACGATGCCCAAGAAACTCGCCAAGTCCTCCACCTTCAGCACAATAGCCTCCTCGACCTCAGACCTCTCCACAGCCTCGACCCTCCTCCCGCCAGGCCTCCCGCCCATCCTGACCGACGGCGGGCCCCTGCCCAAACTCTTCGTCTTCGACCTCGACTACACCCTCTGGCCCTTCTGGGTCGACACCCACGTGAGCGGGAGCAGCCTCAAGGCCGTGCCGGGGTCAAACAACACCTCGGTCGCCGACAAGGTCGGCGAGCACTACTCGTTTTACTCGGACGTTCCGGCCGTGCTGTACGCCCTCCCGCATTTGGGGGTCCGCGTCGCCGTCGCGAGCCGCACGTGCGCGCCCGACCTGGCGCGGGAGATGCTCAAGCTGCTGCACGTGCACCCGCCGCCGGCGCAGGACGACTACGGCACTGGTAGCAGCAGCAGCAAGAAGAGCAAGGGCTCGTCGTCGTCGGGGGGCGGCGGGAAGCCCCGCAAGGCCATCGACCTGTTCGACGCCGGGCTCGAGATCTACCCCAGCTCCAAGCTGCGCCACATGGAGGCCCTGCACAAGCGCACCGGCCTGGCCTACGGCGAGTTTTTGTTCTTTGACGACGAGGTCCGCAACCGGGATACCGAGAGCCTGGGCGTCACCATGTGCCTCGTGCGCGACGGCGTCAGCTGGAACGAGATCGCGCGGGGCGTTGCTGAGTGGAGGCGGCGCAAGGCTGTTTCTGCGCTGGCGGGTGGGCCGGCTGAGTGAGGGGCTGGTACTGCTCGCTTTCTTACAAATTCGAGATCGAAGGGGGGCCGGCCGGGGCTTCGGGTCGAATCTAGCGACGAGATCTAGATGACTTCAAGTCGCTGGCTGAGGCTTGAACGCGCCAGGGACCGCATGCTGAGCGGGTCCGGGAGCCTTTTTTGCTATCGCGTCAATGGTTCCCCAATGTGACAACGTGGCCGAGGCGAGGAGTGGGCAGGTTGCAGCATGGCGCAGGGCCCCTTCCCGGCTGTCCAGCGCCCAGCCAGGGGTCATCGAGCAGGGGATACACAGAACTGTGGCTTTTGAAGCCAAATGAGGCTTTCCAGGCGCTCAGTCCTTCCAAGAACGCCGCTGAGGTTTATTGGCCGCCTCCTCAGCCCACCAGGGCCGAGATGGCCTCATTGAACACGCGATACCACGAGTACATGAGCAGGCCGATAAGAGTAGACGTAGAGTCCATAAGTACACATCCAAAACAGCGTAGAATAAAGATTATATTTCCAACGGTGCTCGTCTTGTCCAAGCAGAACCACGTGTATCAACCAATACCTATAACGCTTTGCCACCATGCGCGCAAGGCGCCCGCATCCAATCGTTCTACCCCTCAAGCCAGCCAGCTCGGGAAATGACATGACACAAGCTAGCCGCCACGATCTCGCCTGCTTTCTTTCTATATATATCCTCTCGTGCGTGGTATCCAAAAATGCGTCCCCTCCGGAATCTGCTGTATAATGCAGAGTAGATAGAAATCTCGTCTAATAACTCCCGCCGCCGATGATGATGATGCCCGTCTACCACGCGCAGGCCCCCCCCCCNCCCCGCTCCCCTTCTCATCCATTCCAGCTCCTTCCTTCCTTCTGCCCTGCCATCACGACTCATGACGTCGCAGCGACAGGCTTCCCGTTCGGCACAGCCTCGGCCTCGCCCGCCACCTTCTCCGACACGCCCGCGGCCGCGGCCGCGTCGCCGTTGGGCTTCTTCTTCTCGTCGTCTTCTAGCGAGAGCTGCTGCGTCGCGCCGACGAGCGGCGAGCCCAGGGGCGTCTTGAACTCCTCGTCGCCGGGGCTCACGGGATCCGCCGCAGTTGCCGGGTCCAGGGTCGACGCCGCCGCTGCTGCCGCTGCTGGCTCGGCAGGCGCAGTCTCCCCGGCCTCGGTGGTGGTCGCAACAGCAGCAGGAGGAGGGGGCACAGCGGCGCCATTCGCAGCCGCAGCAGCGGCAACGACAGCGTCACCATCCCGGGGCTCGGCCTTGACCTGCTGCTGCTGCTGCTGCTCCCCATAGAAGGCAACGGGGATGGTGCACACCCTCTCGCACCGCTCCTTCTTGTCCACGCTGCCGACGGCGACGCACTCGAGCCGCTTGCCGCCGTCGATGGGCCGCCAGTACGCGGGGCCCTTGGGGAACGCGGGGTTTTCTCTCGCCGGGCCTTCCCAGTCGGCCGTGTCGCGGATCACTGGATCTAAATTGGGCATGTCGCCCCAGCTGAATTCGAGGGTGCCGCCGTACTTCTTGGGGATGTTGGCCGGGTCGATGTAGGACGACAGCACGGGGAGGACCTCGTGATGGCCGAGGATGAAGATCTTGGAGACGGTCACGGGGTCGAACCAGCGCTTGATCCAGGCCCAGACGGTGGAGAAGAAGGCTGGGGCGCCGATGACCTGTGTTGGGGGGTTTGTCAGTGGGTGATGATTCCCCAGGGGGGGGGGCAAGGAAAAGAACGACGAGGAGAAAGAATTGGAACTACTACTCACGAATATCCTGTCGAGCGTCTCGGGGTAGTGCGCGGTGGCCAGCTGGCTGGCGGCCTGCATGTGGCCCTTGAGGTTCCAGAACTGCTTGAGGCTCACGCCGCCGACGTCGACGATGTTGGTGGACAGGGTGATCGGGGTGCGGGGGTGCTCGCGGTCGGTCAGCTGGGTGCAGAGGGGCTGGGCGAAGCGGGTGAGGTTCTCGTAGAGGGCAAAGAGGCGGATCAGCTTGGGCGGGGTGTGCATGGAGGCGGGAGGGGCGGCGGCCTTGGAGTAGGTCTTGTCGACGGACTTTTCGTAGGCCGAGATTGTCTTTGAGTCGAGGTGGCGGATCTCGAAGAGGTAGAGGGGGATGCCCCTGGGTGTCAGTCAGTCAGCCAACCTGTTCCTCTGCAGTCTGTGATATCTCCCTGGCTGGATGGAAGGGAGGGAGAGAGAGAGAGAGAGAGAGAGAGAGAAAACACCCACCGCCTGTCCCTCCTCCCCGTCCACTGCGGGTACAGCTTCCTGCTCTGCTCGTAGGCCTCGACGTCGATGGTGTCGTAGAGCACGTCGAGCTGGATGGCCTTGCGCCACTCCTCGGTGTCCTTGAACTGGGCGCACGCGTCGGCGATGGACCACCTGCGGGCGCGCAGGAAGCGCAGCAGCGTGGGGTCGTCGTGCGAACCCGGCGCGTAAAGGCCCTTCTCGCCCAGGTACGCCTTGAACCCCGCCAGGGCCTGTTCCTCCTCGGGCGTCAGGTGGCCCAGGTGGCCGTGCGGGTATCCATTCTCGAGCAGCGCCTTCTCCCGCTTCGACGAGGCCCGCGAGGCGTTGGACTTGACCTTTGTGGCCGGGCCGGCCGTCGTTGCGCTGGGCGACATTGGATGGAGGTGTGCTGTGCTCTGCTGGGATTGGGGCCCCTGCTCTGCTGCGCCTGGGTTAGGTGTCGATTGCTGCTGTGCGGAGTTTAGAGTTTGAGGCTGCTGCCGAGCTGGCCGAATCAGATTGGACTCAAGGCAGGCAGTCAGTCAGTCAGTCACTCAGGGCGAGGGGGAAGCAAAGGGGGAGGGATAAAGAGGGCAGGACTGCTTTTTAGGGGTCAGCAACAGCAACGAAGAGATCAACAACGACAGGACGTCCAAAATGAAAGATGGGTAACAATAAGCCGCAGGATCAGATCCGGCTAAACCTTTCCATCTCGCAGGCACATGTTGGAACCAACACACACACACACACACTCTCTCTCTCCGCCCAATCTCCACACCGGCGGGCTCGGAGCTGACTCTCAGCCCGCGGGTGGGTATTCGGTTATTTTGGCCCGCGACGGCTGCATTCACGCTTTGCCCGTGTTGGGCATAGAGTCGATCCTTGTTTCTGCGCCGTCATGACGGGACATGATCTCCCAGCATTTCTTTAACTCAAGCCCACACCATCTCAGTAACAACCCCAAGATATCCATCCCTGTCTGCTGTTTGGAGGGTCATGCGGCCTGCACGGCTATGAGCAGACGACTCGAGTATGTACTTGAAGAGTGGCCACACGGTCCAGCACCACGAGACCCTCACCCTCCCTCCCTTGGCCGCAAAATCCCCAATGACGTCAGCCAGGGTCCGCGACTCGGACATTCCAATTCAGCGGCCGAGGGTGTCGGCAGGGGAGGGAGTAATTGTCACAACCTAAGCAACTCATATTATCTGGAGACGATCTAGACCTATGCCCGTTCCTGCGCCTAATTTCTGAAGTGCTTACAAAGCCTCATGCAGGTCCTTGCCTACGTGGGGTGCACATGCTTTCTTTGTCTATGCACCAAGAATTTCGTCCCATATCAACCCTGGGACCCTGCACTCCTGCACACATGGCAGAACTATGATACCTGTTCCGGCTACGGCCCGGTACGCGTATTTCGAACCCGCGGAAAGACCTTGGGAGTCATGCTCCTCAGATGAATATCCGCCCATGAGGTCGATAACCGTTGGATCCTATCTGGGCAGTTTTCTGGGGGGCTCCGTTCTTCCGTATGAATGGGCGGGCAATGCCAATACAGGATTGCAAACTTTTCACTAAGATGGAATCATCTTGTGGGTTGCTTATTACTCGACTGACTGTCTGATGGCAGAATCGTAGCTTGACTTCGTTTGTAATCCTAGACCACTCAGAATATCGAGGACGGGCTAGCTGGCTTATACTCCTCCCTCTTGCAGGCTGCCCACATGTCCTTGATCTCCCCTTTCAGAAGGACTGAAAAAAAAAATTTCTGTATATGTGCTGAGCTCCATTGACTGGATCGAAATGCCAGCGAGACCCAGGGGCACCTTTGGGGCTTGATCGTAGACTCCGACCACGCTGAGGTCCGTAGTCATCAGCAGTGCACAGAAGCCACGACTGTGCCCAATGCAGGTCATGCAGTCCCGGGGACGTGTCCGGAGAAATGAGGCCTAAGAAATCCAGCCCAGGGTGGAAAACAGTCCGGAGCCACGGATAAGTAGCCTTGACCAATGACATTGGCCGAGGTATAGGAAGGGAGGGGATGTTTGATGGTGGTAAGTGGTGATTGGATGACCAAGCGCGCGAGACAATCAAGTCGCTTGTGCTGTGTGGCCTGCATCGCGGGCGGTTGAACGTGTTGCCTGCCTAGGTATCTCGTGCCGTCTTGCTTGAGATGCTGTTGGGCAGCTTTTGAATGGCCACGGCGTTGCTCAGGGGCTGAGATCCTCACATTCAGGCCAATATCTCATGCACAGAGTACTGCCTAACCGGCCCAGGCAAATCTCGTCTGGATGCAGGTGTCCGGAAAGGCGATACCAACAGCATCCAGCTGCACCCCCTAACCCTATCAAATATTTACGCCATCTGGTGGTCCTCACCTCAGGCTTGTTGGTCTGGCCCCTTTTCGAGCTCAACAAAGTGCAGCATGTAGCCCTCCAGCCCAAGTCTTGTTGACTGTTGATTTCGAGATCCTGAAAAGTCGACTATTTTAGCTCCCGTTGAAGATGCGATGCGTCAAAACGGCTGGCTTGGTGCCCAGTGTCACATATAACGTGTACACCAGGCGGCTGCTGACAAACTCCAAACGGCCCGACTCCTCGGCCTCGAAATCCCAGAGCCGTCAACCGTCACCAGGCAGGTTTCTTCCCGCAAAGCCTGGCACAAGGGTTGCCGTGCCGGCTCGCCAGTTGCCGCAGGCGCCAGCAGCCCCAACGAGACAGGACCGTCAGGAGGAGGGGCAAGCAGTAGCAGAGCCATTGTCCACGACGGCGGAAGAGCTCCACATACAAGACGTTGAAAGGCTGCCCATGCCTGCCGATGGGAACCAGTTCAGATTTGTATTCCCGCGGGGCGCGTGCCCCAAAGTACCCTGGTGGGACCGGCAGAAGCCCGATGGGACAAAGCCCTCGGAGCTGAGGTGGACCTCGGGGAAGATGTATCCTCACTTCTGGACACGATCTCGCATGGCCCTGGAAGCTTCCGTAGCCCTACCAGCGTTACCCGGGGCCGCAGGCGTGTGGGCGGTAGTCAGCCACACTGACGGCCCCGCCCCGACGAGCACGTGTCTCTCCGTCTTCGCAGCCTTGGCCCTGCCTGCTTTCGCCTACGGGATAGGTCTAGAATACTACAGGAAGCCTGGATGGGCCTTGTCGGCTGCCGACGTGCCAGGAGAGGAGGAAGCATGATGCCATATGTTCACCCAGACGCAAAGTGGAACTACATGTGGTGGCTTTGCCCCATGGATCGCAGAGTAGGCGACTATGTTGCATTTCGGTGAGCGGTTCATTCGAGGCAGGCGTGCCTCTTAAAACGCAGTGTAAAAGGGGTTCGCTAACTTGTCCTGCTAGCAATCCCGTTCAATTTGATCCTCGCTTTTACGATAAGCCAGACGTGGAATGGCTGGGAAAACGTGTCATCGCCTTGGAGCATGATGTCGTCAAACTAGACGAGCTAGGTGGGTGCATTCCTACGGATAACACAGATCAGCCCGTCAACATGTCTTCAAAGCTTAAGCGAGTCTCTCGTCATTTTCTAGCGCGCTGACTCATATCGTACTTCGCTAGGTTACCCAACTGGAACTTACTTCCAAGTACCGAAGGGACATATTTTTGTCGTTGGGGACAACAGAGGAATCAGTTTGGATAGCAGGCACTTTGGTCCCGTACCAACACCATTCATAGCTGGTCACGCTTTATCTACAACTATGGAACCGGACCCAGGGTGGTGGGACTGGCAGAAGATACCAAAGATGGAAACTGCCAGATTTATAATGACAGATGCTCTCGAGAAGGAGGCAACCCGCCGTAAATGGGAAGGCAAGACATGGGAGCACATTCCCCGAAGGATGGAAGATGCTCTGGGAAAGTCTGCATTCAGGCCTGAGAGACACCGTATAAAGGTCTACCGGAAGAAGTGAAGCGTACGAAATGCGCTGGCTTTCAGTCAGGGATTAATATCAGCTTTGGCTTTGGTGGTGATACTCTCAAAGTCACGCGAACATTGAACACGCCGTTACTGTGTCCCGGATTGTTCCACTAGTACCCAGCAATTTCTGTCCCCCCGAGCCACACAAAAAGCCAACTGGTCAAGATCATCAATTTCCGTCACCAGCTCCTCGTCCGACTTGTAGCTATGATATTATTTCACTGAATTTGGCAGGAATTTAAGGGAATAAATTAGATGTACTCTCAAAATTGACATACTGGCCTAACAGGGGACGGCCATGGTTAGGCAATTTAAAGTTCAATGGGTACATTGGGGCAACAGTGAACACTGGCACAGCACGTGTGGTCGGGGATAGCAGCTAACTAAAACAGGATAAAATACAGTGTGGACGTTTTTTGGCCGTAAACCACTTGAGCCCTACGGCGCTCGGGATGACAGACACAAACATATAAATATATCATAGATAAGTAACATTCGAATTGCTGGAAGTATTTGGAAGCCTAGATAACGCACAGTAATCTGACAGCTGTTCAAGAACCAACCACTGCTGCCTCAACCCACTGCAACCCGCCACACCTCTTGGCACCGTCCTCGAATGAGAATTCCAGGTTCAAGATGCACCGCATACAAGCATGCCAACACAGCTGAGCCGACTATAATTAGCCTGGAATGGGCGCCACCCCTCTTCATCTTTTCGTTTCTTAAGAGACTCCCTCCTCTGCCACAATCCTCATCACCGTCGTTGTATAGAGTGATCCTTGATCCCACCGCACAAATATGACCAAAAAACGTAACCACTTCTATGCAATCAGCTATGGCCGCTGTTGCCCATATATCATGTGCTCATGGTAAATCAATCCAGAGATGTTGAGTTTTTTGGGGTCCAGAAAGACTCGACGCTGATGGTGCGAGATCTTGTAGGCACGACGCATCACTCATGGTCACCGGGTATCCGAAAGCCAAGCACGAGGGGTTCCGCACATTCGATAAAGCCAGGGAATGGCTATTGACGACAAGAGGTCATGAAAGCTTTCACTTCTGTCAGGGCCCATCGGACGGCGATAAATCAGTTTCGGACGAGCACGGTGGTCAACCAGGCTTTTACGTCGCGACCGACGGGCAGAATGCTGCTATATTTGGGGATTACAGGTATTACAGATCCTCTGTGGCAGACGTATGGGGGACCATGGATTAGTCAGCCACATCACGTACTTAGACCTCGTCTACAGACCTCCATAGCTTAATAAACCATACAACTATACTACCACTTAACTACACCCTAGAGTAACCCCTACAAGTAGTAGCTATAACACTATACTACAAAGAGAGCATTATAATCAATATACAATTACTTTATAAGGATAATTTTAACTTAGCTAATATCCCTAAAGCCCTAGGAATATACTTTATTAGGAGAAGCTTTATTATAATACCTTTATTGCTTTATAACTACTATACTAACTGCCTATAATCGCTATTAATAGCCTAACCTCTATACTATAAAGGAGATATACCTACCTAGGACTTCTCTAGTAATAGCTTAACTAACTACTATATCTATCTAGGAAAGTATAATATTATAGTACTACTAACTATTATACCTAGCTAGGAAGGTATAAAGCGCAACTAACTATCGCCTCCTTATACTTCTAACTTATTAGATAAATAGCTTTATAGATAAATAACTTTAAGCTAAATAACTTTAAGCTAAGCTAAGTATAAATTTTTCTTTATAGATAAGTAACTTTAGTAGTTACTTCTTATACTACTACTTTAATTCTAGGTAATTTATTACTATAGATACTATAAGTTTCCCTAGCTACTTTATACCTGTTTAGGAAGTTAGAGCTATTTCCTTCCCTTACTTTACTATATTCTATACTTACTAGCTATAATTTATAGTTTATTTATTTAATTTCCTTATATTACTATATATAGAGATTAGGAATATCCTAGCTTAGGTCTAGCTTATTAATAAGATTAACCTACTGATTAAGGGATAATATTAATACTTTTATTAAATCCTTAGTAGAGAGTCTTAACTAACTAGTAGGTAATCTAACTAGTTAAAACTCTAGGAATATTCTTAATAGCTTTAGTAATAATAACCCTTAATTACCTACCTTTAGTAATAGAAATATCTTCTAGTCTATATATTTACCTACTAATAGTATATTAGGAGTAAACTTAGAAGATCTATATATTAGTATAACTATTAAGCCTAAACTACCTAGTAGCCTACTAGAGCTAGCCTACTTCTCTAATAATAATGTCTTTAAGGATTATATTTATTATATTAAGACTATAGCTAATTAGTTATAAGCTAATAGTACTAAGGTTTTATATATTATATAAGATACTAACTTAAAGGTAGATAATATAACTAGTATAATAAAGATACTGATTAATAACTTAGGTATAGATAATACTGCTACTAAGAACCCTATTAATTTATGTTTTTAGCTTAGTGAGAAGGGGTTTTGTGATAAGCTCTTAAAGTACCCCCTAGGACTACCCCTAGTAGACCTACTTACTATTAGCTAGGGTAGCTTAGATAGAGATAGCTTTAAGTTTCTTAGTAGTAGTAGAGGTTCTTATCTACCTTCTTATAACCCTAAGGATAATATTAATCCTACTAGTTATAGGCCTCTTAGAGACTTACTAGCTAGATACTATACTACTCTCTTCTTAACCTATACTAGTATAACTTCTTTTTTTTAAGGTAAACTTTAAAAGGAGGAGGTAGGTATCTTTAATCTTAAGTATAAGGATTTAAATAATATTAGTATAGTTATTATTAGTAAAGACTTTATTTTTATAGATATCTAGAGCTTCCTTAATTAACTAGATTTCTTCTAAGATAGAGATAATACTAGTAATATTAAGGCTAAAATTATAAGAATATTCTTAACTTTACTATAGAGAGCGGTAGTATATTAGTAGAATAGTAAGCTTACTAGCTAAGCTTACCGAGAGCTTTAAAGTAAAGGCTATACTAAGGTTACTAGTACCTTAACTAAGCGCTTTATAATAGAACTAAGTTATATAACTTATAAGTTTAATAAGTCTTATTTTACCTTATATAATATTATTAAAGATAAATTCATTCTTTATAAGTTTATTTAGAAGAATCTTTAATATACTTAAGCGATAGGTACTATTAACTATAAGAATATTAACTGGAAGGGAGTAATTAATAAAATCTAGAATAAGATAGATAAGTGAATTTAGACTTATCTTAAGCTACCTTATAAGTATAAATTACTTAATAAATATATAGAAGATATAGAAGTAGCTAAGAGTATCTTAGTTAATATAGCTAATAGATACTATCCCTCCTATTTTTATTAAGGTAATAACTAGTAAACTAATTACTTACTAGTATATAAGTATAATTTATAAGGATCTACCTATAATAAGTAATCCTATTACTACTATAATAATTAGGAGGATTGAAGTTATTATAATAACTACTATAATTAAGACTACTACTTATCTTATTATAACTTCTTTTACCCTTTATACTATAACTCTTCTTAACCTACCTTTTACTTTAATAATTATAGTAAATTGTAAGATAACTATAATTATTAGTTTAATAACTATAATTATAATAACTAGGATTATTATCCCTATAAGCTATATTAGAATAATAAGAAGGAGGAATATAAGGGTTTTAAGTGTAAGTAGAATTACCTACTAAACCCTAATAATAAGAAGCGCGCTTATTATATAACTTCTAATACTAAAGTATCTAATATTAATAAGTACTATACTCCTTTACTACCTAAATCTCCTAAATAAGTATATTAGATTAACTCTCCTACTAATTATTCTAAGTCCCCTTAGTTGCTATACTTTAATTCTAATAATAGCTATATTTATATTATTTTTAATAAACTTAATACCTAATATTATATCTATAAGTATATATTTACCTCTTATAATAAGTTATTCTAGTATCTTAAGGGTTACTTATACTATTTTAAATATAAGATAGGAGAGAAGCTTATATTATAACCTAAAGCTATCTACTATACCTTATCTATTTAGGTAGAGTACCTTAAGAACAGCATTATAGATAAGGTTCTATTTAAGGATATAGACTCTACTATAATAAGTAGATATACTTATCTATAAGTTACTATATAAGCTAGTAAGAATAGCTTAGATATAAAACTATACCTTAATTCTAAAGCTTTATATAAGCTAGTAGATTATAAGTTCTTTAAGAACTTTAATAATATTATAATTACTAAGTTTAAGTCTTATACTATTAGAGGTATTAGCTTAGACCCTATTATTATCTTAGAACTTACTAAGTAGTCTTTTCTAGCCTATAGTAAGTAAGTTAATAGAACTCTTAGTATACTATAGTAGACTACTAAGGTATAGGTGGTAGATAACCTCTCTACTAATATACTATTTAGTAATACCTAGATTTATCCCTATTAGGCTTTAATTAACTATAGTAATTATATAGTCACCTACCTAGTAAGCTATAACTTTAAGGTCCCTTTTATAGTTATTAAAAAGGTACTTAACTTAGTTATATATAAGGTTATAATAGATTATAAATATACTCTAGCCCTTAGTAAGACTACATATATTACTATATACTATTTAGATCTATCTAAGGGTTATTCCTTTATATTTACCTCTACTCACCCTCTAGCTATAAATACCTTAGTAGACTTTAAAAGCCTATATATTATAATCCTCTATAATATAACTAACTAGCTTATTAAGGTTAACTATTACTTTTATATTAGTACTATTTATAAATATAAAGATTATACCTACTTTACTATATTCCTTTTAGGAGCTATTAAGGTACTAGGAATAGTAATAGTAATTAGTACTATTATACTTATAACTCTACTAATAACTAATCTAGCTACTAGTAGTATTAAACCTAACCTAACTTTATAGGTAGCCTTATTAGAGGACTAGATAGTGATAAACTATAAGTTTAAGCTAATATTAGACTTAATTAAGGTTTCTAGGGGTAAGAATCTTAATATCTAACTATTAGATACTTACTTTAATTTAAATTCTTCTAATATACTTTTTATAAATGCTGTTTACTATATTATTAATAGTAAGGTAATAGTAATAGACCTTAACTTAGGTTAGCTTCCGCCTAAGTTAGACTAGGTTAATACTAATTATATAATACCTCTTTATAGATTAATAGGCCTTAAGGCTCTAGGTAATATCCCTAGTATTATTATAGAGAATAGGATTTGTATTTATACTATTAACTCTAAGAAGGTATACTACTTATAGAAAGTAGTATCTAAGTTTCCTAATATATAGGAATATAAGGCCTTTATTAATATATTTAAGGACTAAATAATAAAGGTTCCTTTACTAGATAGCTAGTAATATACTAAGCTAAATTAGCCTTACTATCTAGTAGCCTATAGGGATAAGAAGTTTATTAACTAAGTTTATAATAGCTTTTAGGTAGGGGGATAGATAGACTTTACTAATAATATATACCTTTTTATAATTCTAGTCTTTATAGTATAGTAAAATATCTATAGAGTAGAAAAGGGATGTGTGGTAGTAGATCTTTAGCTACTAAATAAGTAGGTAGTCCCTAATAACTACCTGCTACTGCTATAGAAGGATGTTATTAATTCTCTTTATAGTAAGTGGTATATTATAGTTATTAATACTACTGCTTTCTTCTTTTAATTCTTAGTTTACCCTACTTATTAAGATTGATTTATAATTATAAGTTATTATAGCCTTAAGTAATCTTAAGTTATATTAATAGGTTTTTAGAATTCACTAGTATATATATAATACTTTATAAATTAGTTATTATATAAATTCTATAACTTTTACTAAGCTTTTATTAATAACTTAGTTATTTTCTCTAATACTTTTAAGGAGTATATTTAGTACCTTAAGTAGATATTAGCCCTATTTAACTAGCATAGAGTTTCCCTTTCCCTAACTAAGTTTTATATTAAATACCCCTCTATAAAGCTGCTTGGATTCTATATTAATACTTTTAGTTAGACTATGATTAAGGAGTATACTAAGGTCTTTTATAAAATAAAGTTTCCTACCCTACTTAAGGATTTTAAGACCTATCTTAGCGCTATAGGTTTCCTTTATATAATAATTCTATATTATACTTAGCTATCTAAAGTACTATAATACTATAAGGTTATACTATTAGCTAAAGGGTATAAGACTAGCTAGCTTATTAATAGTAATAAGGGTAAGTGCTAAGCTTTTATATACTATATATACTATAACCCTATATTAGAAGAGATTAAGAGCTTTAAGGATCTTTAGAAGTATATTTATAAGGAGCTATAGATCTACTATATAGATCCTTATAAATAGCTTTTCCTATAGGTAGATAGCTGCCTTTAATATAGATTTAGTATAATAGTGTTCTAGCTTAAACCTAACTTTACTTAGGAACTTAGTAAGTATATTCCTTCCTATACTATTCTACCTATTACATTTCTTAGCCGGTGCTTTATTAAGGCTAAGGCTAACTATAGCCCTTTTAAGTAGGAAGTTACCTACTTTATCTAAGTAATAAAGCGCTTATAGGTGCTTATCCTTTCTAACTATTATAAGCCTATAGTTATCCTTACTAATTATAATACTATATAGAGTATTTTAAATAGTATATACCTTAGTACTTTATCTATAGATTATACTAATTAATAGTTAATTAATATATTAATATATCTTATAGAGTATTAGTTTAATATTTATTATCTTACTAGTTACTTTAACTTTATACTAAATACTTTATTTTAATTAGCTACTATTAGTAATAATATTATTTGCTAGTAGGAGGGTCCTAGTACTTTAGATATAACCTTAGATAATCTTTAAGAGTATTTTTATAAGGATACTAATAATAATAATCTAGTTTTATACCTTTCTAAGGTGGTTATATTAAGTACTATATATACCTACTTTACTTAGGGGTATAAGGAGGATACTGTTTATACTAAGATTATTAAGTCTTTAGTTATACTTAATTTAGCTAGCTGTAAACCTACTACTTATTAGTATAATAGGGATATTATCTTTACTTCTAAGCTTAGCTACTCTTTTATCTTATATAACTAGCTTCTATATAATATTAATTAGGAGAGTACTAAGTAATTAGTTATACTATGCCTGTTAATAATAGAATTTCTATATAATGCTTATAATAATAAGTACTACTTTAATAGAGATTAAATAATATATACTTTAGATAAAGTATATTAGTAAAGGAAGTGTTACTTAGTAATTACTTATTTATACTATTGTTATTAGTGTAGTGCTTAGAAGAAGGATAATTAGTAACTGATTAGTAGCCTTTAACTGATTTAAGCTTTAGAGGAACTAATATATATAATATTACTAGACTTTATTATAGGGCTTCTTAAAATACTATTAGTTAGTATACTATAGTAGTTAAAGAGCTTTAATACCTTTAACTCCTTTATACTAGTTATATATAAGACTTCTAAGTATATACTATTAATCTCTAATTATATAACCTACTTAGCTAAGTAATAGGGTGCTATACTAGGTTGATAGCTGTTGCTAAGTAACTAGTTCTACCTTAAATTGATTATCTTAGACTGAGATACTAAGTTTACTTCTTACTTCTAGATAGGTATATAGAAGAGCTTTAAAACTTAATTACTTATAACTACTATTTATTACCTATAATCTAATAATACTTTTAAATAAAAGAATTAAGATATAGAGGTAGTAATTTACTATTATACTACTAAATACCCTAATAAACTATAGGTAGATATTTTACCTACTTTATAGTAAAACTTAAATAAAGCTTATTAATACTTAATTAATACTAATCCTTATAAGTTTCTATTTAGGTTTAAGATCCCTTCCCTATCTAAGTATCTAATTAATATTACTTAAAAGCTATTAGAAATCTGATTTATATAAGAATATATTTAGTAAGATATATAACTAGCTATAGATATTATAGCTTTGGAATTTAAGAGACTTTATAATACTAAATACTAATAGGAGGAATTTAAAGTTAGTAATAAGGTTTAGCTTTATATAGGTAAAGCCTATAAGCCTCTATTTTACTAAAATACTAAGACCTAGCCTTTATACAAAGGACCCTTTATAGTAGTATAGAAGGTCTCTATACTAGCCTATAAGCTGGATTTTAAGACTAGTAATTATAATACTAATATATAGGTCTATCCTATAGTTAGTGTTTAGTACCTAAGTAGGTATACTACTTATAATAACCTATTTAAGTAAGCTTTACCTAAACCTAGTCTAATATACTATAAGGAGTTAGATAATTCTACTAAAGGTAACTTATATAAGGTAGAATATATTCTTAATAAGAAGATTAAGTGCTATAGTGGAAGTAACTCTCTATAATATTTAGTCTATTAGAAGGGTTAGTCTACTTAGTATAATTAGTGGAAGATATTAGCTAAGCTAGCTAACTATATAGAATTAGTAGAAGTATATAAGGTAGCTTATTCTAAGCTAGCTATAGGAACTGCTGATAAGATAGTTCTGATCCCTAGGAAGTAAGGTAGGCTATAGAAGGATTCCTTACCTAAACTATTACTACTTTAGCTATTGCTAGGAACTTGTTAATTGTAACGACTTAGTAATAGGTAGTAATAAGGATATTATAACGCTTTCTATACCCTAGTACTTATAGTAGATGTATGGGGGACTATAGATTAGTTAGCTATATTATGTACTTAGACCTCGTCTATAGACCTCTATAGCTTAATAAACCACGCAACTATACTACCACTTGACTGCACCCTAGAGTGACCCCCACATCCTCCATAAACTTGAATGTCCGTCCCAGCTGAAAGGAATCACAGTGAGGTCAAGCTATACGTAACAGGATGTAAGAATTCCACGCAGAAATCATACGCTGATCTTAAGAGAGCCAAGGCGGTCTTGCAGGAGCTCCAGGACTTGGGCAGGGGGGTTGATGTAGGAAAGGTGAACAACAGGGGCTTCGCAGATGACGGCGAAGGCGACCTTGTTACTGGCATGGCCAATCTATCAACGTAGAAAGGCGTGGAAGACAGAAGCAGGGAATACAGTTACAGAGATAGAGACATGCGTATGACTAGGGCTATCAAGATGGGACAGGAGTGAAGCAGATCTATTCAACACAAAGCAGAAGGACACCGATGCCACCTCGCATTCGACAGGATATCAAATCGCCGCTATTTTCTTTTTCCACATACAACAGGCTCGATAGACTATGTTGCCGCCTCGCTAACATTGTGATTCCATTGTGAGTTCCATCCGGGACAGAGCCATCCCCCGAGACCGCAGGAGGCCTACCCATCACGGACCGTTAACCGGCAGGCCTTATATAGCGGTGTGGCACAGCTACCAGATAAGGAGGCCTCTTAGATAGAGAGTATCCTTATTTAACTAAGAATAATCTAGTATAAGGTATTATCTAGAGGCTGTAGTATTTTAAGTATAATTATATAAAAGAGGTTGTGGAGGCGCTAAAAACAGCTTCTGGTAATCATTTATATATTCTTCTCCAAGACCCTATTTCAAGTGAATGTGCTGACTAGTATTTTTCAATGATCCCACGTCTTGGAATATATCTTCAAGTGGATCGATTCGAAGTCAAGCTTGATTGGATGTGAATTGTAAATGCCTCCAGATGTGTCATCACCTTATGTAACCCACCAGAGCAATATGCAGGGGCTGCAATAGTACTGTGGAATCTACGTTGGCAGTGCAATCTTCAGGCTATAAGCGGCCCTTGCAAATCTAAACTTTATTTGGATGACCCGTTCCCGCCCTTTCTCTTTCACTCCCTCCAAAATCAACGATTGTGCCTTTTGCCCCGCTCACCTTGTAGGACGTCTCACTGTCGCCCATGATGGACAACCATTCTTCATGCCCGCAACCTTCATTCAAATTTGATCCTCTTCCAGACCCTGCCAATTACATAAGGCTCTTAGAAATCTTCGACGATGACCATCATTTCAACCCCGCCCAGATCACGTGCAGACTTACGACATGGCCAATATGGCTGCCCGGATACCTGCCCGGACTGCCTTCTTACCACGCCATCTCCTATACCTGGGGAGAACCCGGAGACGACACTTTTGTCCGGATCAATGAGAAACCATTTTCAGTGCGGAGAAACTGCGAATATGTCCTGAGACAGGCTCGCTGGCATGGGCAGAGCCAGTATTACTGGGTAGATGCCATCTGCATCGACCAGAGCAACCTCGATGAAAAGAGCAGGCAGGTTGGTATGATGGGCAACATTTATAAACGGGCTACCCACGTCTTGGCCTGTATCGGGGACCATGCGGATGATAGCCTCTTCTTGTTCAAGAAGATGCAAGAAACTTTGGCATCAGGTGAAGGCGAAAGGCGGATCTTTCGCTGCTCTGAGAAGCTCTCCTGGAGATTCCGCCTGGGCCACAGGACTGCGACAACCCGCCGCCTTCTCCTTGCCGCAGGGCGCTTTGCTATGAGGCCATACTTCACTCGGCTATGGATCTTGCAAGAGTTGCGTAATGCCAGGGATTTCAGCTTCTTGTGCGGCATGCAGGCACTAGATCGCCACGACGTCGAGAGCTTGCTGGACTACCTTTACGACGTGATGGAATACGACGTCAAAAAGGCCTCGATACTCTGGCAGCCTTTTGAAGAGGGGCGTGAGAGGTCTCTAACACTCATAGGAAGACTTGTGACGAGCCTTTGGGGCATTCGAAGATTTATGCCAAAGAATCCTTTCATTTCCTTGCCTCCCCAGGACTACCTGGCAGTACGCACTAGGTTCTTCCGGTCTCGTGGAATCATCGGAGCATACGAGTATAAGCTACCGGACCTGCTGTGGATTGCGAACTCCTCAGACTGCGCCGACAGGAGGGACAAGGTATACGGAATCATATCCATCATAAACTGGGGCAATGTCGCTGTGATCAGACCAGACTACACACAAAGCAGCTTCAGAACAGCCGTAAAGTTTATTCGCGCAGTAGTGAAACTTGATAGCGACGGACAGGAAGAGAAGTTAACCGACTTGCGATATATCTCGTCTTTAATTGTACCGGGCCTCGGAATTGACAAAAATTCCCAAGATGTGCCCGGTGCAATCGAAGCGCGTCGGGGCATTCCTGAGCTCATTTTCACAGAATCCGAACTGCAACTTGAAGACCCCCGGCCTTTAGAGTTTACTGAGGCAACTGCATGGTGTCTCTCAGCTGACCATCTCGACCGGAGTCGGTCTGAATACTCCATCTGGACACCAACTGGGCATGGGGACAATAAGGTCTATCTTCCTCGATGGTCAAGACCTGGAGACTGGGTCATACAGGTATTCTTTTGGGCATTACCAGAGGGTTACCACATATTTGTCCTGGTGAGAGAGGTCGAAGGTACCTCGCGTGGTCTTCTGATTGGGCGTTGTTTTGGAAGCATTGAAAAAGAGATCGGAAATTCGCACAGCAAAAAACGGAAGGTATATAGGTACGTTATTTACTTCTACGCTATAGCTAATTAGAGCGCTCTATTTAACTAACTACACCACCTACCTACAGTATTTTTATACCTATACTAATATACCTACTAGGCCCCTTCTACCTATAACCTTTAGTATAACGAGATCCTCTATTGCCTTAGCTAGGAGGACTCCTATAGTAGTGAGAACTAGTGAGAAGCTGTCTAATAGGATAAGCAGTTAGATATAGGGCTTACAAAGCTAGCTAGCTACCTACTAGCTTCTAAAGTACTTAGATTAGTTAATACATACCCTAATAAATAAGGAAAGAAGTAATAAAATACTAAGGTAAAAGAAGGGATAGTAGTAAGTAGAAGTAATAATAGTAATATATATATAGTAACAGATATATATAGTTAATAACTGTACATTATTGTTTTGTATAGTGAATAGGTGGTGTAAAAAATTGTTGGTGTATAGGGGTGTACTTGTACCTGTGTGCCTTCTGTTTTTTGCTGTGCGAATTTCCGATCTCTTGAAAAAGCAGCACTGGGCTCGACCGAATTCCAAATCCACTGGGATGTAGAAGATTTGGTTATTCTCTGTCTGGCTAATGACCCGAATGCGGTGGGCCGGGGATTGGATACCTGGCTGGAAGACTTTCTGGATACCGGTGTCTGCAAACAGGCTACACCATGCTCATCTTTGGCAATGAAAGTCAACAGCATCTAATAGTTTCCTGGGGGGTATTTTACTCCAGATAATTCTCACATTTAAGTTCCAATTCTTCTGTCCCAATTCCCGTGCGTCCCGCCAGAATGCTGGACTCAGCTCAGTTAATTCGCCCTCTACCAAGTCCGCAAAGAAAAGACAGCGGCCGAGCCCTAGTGTGTCCGAGCACCCGGGAATATTCCGAGTCCCATATTACGTAGAGCTACATCCAGTAAGAAAACATGCAACTTGTTGCTCACCGGGTTTGGTGAAACCGATAAGGTGATTGTCGCGGGACAACAGGCGACCGAGGGGTTCTTGTCAACTACCGTGGAGGACCGAGGCTCCGCATTATCACCAGTGACAAAACGTGGACATTTCTTGGCGATCTCTACGCGAACTTAGAGGTCAATGAACAGCTCGACGTTAATCAGGCGTAACAGGAGTGAGATAAAAGTACTAAGCTAAGGTAGGATGATGAGATTAAGGGCGGGAGCGGCCGGCATACCCGAGGAGAATACTATACTGGCTACCTCGCTGCAATAAGATATATGCTTCGACCCAGTGCACGCGATAGGCAGTTGCGAAGAAGGAAGGCGTGAGACCTCTTAACTGAAGAAGTCACTGCTTATTTGTGTTTGGTTGAGATCATAATCCATGCGAAGGATTTCCCCACACCTGTCACTGCTTACGAACCACAATCTCATATATATAATGCTTTCGAATCTTTTGAAAAATACATAATTTAATTAAGAATTTAGCGAGAGCATCAGAGTGCAAAGCCTTTATTGTTCATGGATGTATCTTAACCAGAGATACAAAATGTTTAAATTCAGAACAGCGAACGACGTTAGCGCAATAAGTGCCTCGACGAATGCGCCTTACGATACATAATCCATCCCCATGTTAGGCAGCATAAGGCCTGCTTCTGCTGCTAAAATATCCAGGAGTCTCATCTAGACAAGAGTAGTTTGTTTCTTGACTATGTTAAATTGGGACTTTCCCTTCGTACGCTGAAACTTCACATTCCAACGGACGAGCTTGTTCATGGAACCTTCAGACATCCTCGTGTCCACATTCTTCTTGATAGGAACCGTAAACATAGCCGGAAGGGGGCTCACTTTGAGGCCTTCGATGCTCGTCTTAAGGTCATAGGCTAAAGTAATGTAAGAACGAATTTATAAATGAAGGGATAAGGTAAACCTTGGAACACAACTTACTATAGGGATTATCGGTGAAGCCCTTAATTACTTCGGGAGTAAGTTTCTTCCAAGTTGGCGTCCTAGAATTCATTTTCATCCAAAGCGATCCCCACTTTTGAATAAAGTCAGCAGAAAGACAACACAAATATGTGCAACATTTCCAAAGCATGTTGCTGTGAACGAGAGGGGTCTTACAGGAGTGGTGGGTGTGTCGGCAGGGTCAGGTAAACGATCGATCTGGACAGAGCCGCCCCAAACCGCGCATTCCATGTAGTCTCCGCTTTCACCAATTCCGGTCGCCCTCTCCTCATCATTCCACAAAACTGAGATGTCCTTGGGGGAATGCTTGATGTCCTCTACGCCCAGATACTTGACGAACGCGTGAACAAGCTCGTGCCAAAGTGTTATAATGAGCAGCATGCGCAATGACTGATAGGGGCCAGCATTGGTAGGAGTTATATAATAGGCACGCTTGAGGCCGTCGACAAGCTGATAAAGCGGTCACGGCCTAGTCAGCTCGGAGTTCCCAGTTCGATAAGAATTTAAATAGGGAAGTATGCATACGTAAAAGCCCACTCTCAAGCGAAAGAGATACCAAGGCGTTACTTTCTCGAGGGTGCCTTTATAGGCCGCAAGCCTATCGGTTGCCGCGGATGCGCCTTCCATGAATGGATCAGCAAAAATGGCTGGTGGTGTGTCCTTGATCGCTCTGGTGAAAGTTTGCACGTAATGTGGCATCTTCGCCCGGTCTCCCGGCCACTTGTAGCTAGGCTCGGATTTTTCCCACTCTTGTACAACCTTCAGTCCAAGCTGCGCGAGCGCCTTTTGCGAGTCCGGCCTGCAGAACGCATTGACAGCGTTGTAAAAGACATCCGCAACCTTTGAGACGTTAGTCTCTTGAGAATGTCCAGGCTCACAACCTGCAACAGGAGCCCGGCCGGCATCATTGTTATAGGCAACCTAAGCTTTGGCATGCTGAAGAACAAAAACGCGGTGCCCAATGACGAGGGACTCAGAAGGATTTGAAATATATAATGTCTTCAAATCTGCCGGTGAATGAGGAGGGTATTGGCACTCACCAGTCGGAATTCGTAGCCGTTAGCGTCATACGGGACCGGGGTCTTCACCCCCTTCGAGTCCTTCTGTATCAGGCTCAGCGTGTAATTGGTCATATCCCAGACCTCAGGATTAGAATTGCTGGAAGACATTCTGTTGGCGGATAATGAACAGACCGGGATATATAAAGTTGACGCAGTCAAAAAGACAAGAAGAGAAAGGACTAAGAAATCAAGACAATTGCAACGGAGAAGTTTTTTTGTATCTTAGGGCAAGGAAATGACTTAAGTGTAACGCTTTGAGTATGATGAGAGTCTGGTGCTTAAAGTGAGATGTAATGTTTTTCTATACTGCTTCAAATTCTTTTCGAGGACACACCTGTACGCTTATATATGATGCGAAGGTGTCTGTCTCTCCCGATGGATATTCTGGGTTAACTCCACCGCGACAGCTTCTCAGGCTGGTATCGTCTCTGCCGCAATGTTGGCAGATGGCCGCTGGCCCTGCGGCGCAAAGAAGCCCGGTGGCTGGCGACCATCTATGGTACGAACTGGGCCCATATTCATCCACATGCGACTGGTATGTGGACCGAAGTTGTTAATTCAGTCTTGAGACACCCCACTCAAGTCATATTTCAAAAGAATCCGTTACCAGTTGGTGCGTCTCGGTGGGCTTGCGTCTTGGGTCTCGGCCCTCTCTGGTTTCATGATTCCGCCTGTGTATCTATTGCATTCCCTACGGCGAAGTCACTTACAGACTAATCTTAGACAAAAGGGTCCGAAGTAGGTCCAAGGTTGAGGAAGGAAGCGACCAGGTGGAGTCTTTAATAATAGAGACACCTATTCCTAGAATCACAGTGGACCAGCCGAATCGAGCTTCCAACCAACACTTACTGTTGGGACTTTCCGTCCAACAATATTGATCCTCGCTTCAAGAGTTGGTACCCACTTGCACAGCCAGTCAAGGTGGAGCAAGGTCGGGGTTAATGGGTGGGACCCACATACTGAAGGACTTACTAAGGCAGAGTCTACAAATGTAAGCATTTAAGGTGCTAATCCCCGCACCCGTGGGCATCCCGCATCTCTTCGACCTCCAACCTCGCCCACTGAACTCTCCAGTGTCACCAAGAACCTTGTGGTAACTACACACTCGCTTTCGGGCACAGAACTACACAGCCTTCATTTAAGCTTCTGCATCAGCGATCATGTCTCTTACAAGCCTGGATGCAGAGCATCAAGCCTCCTTTAAACACGCCATGGCCAACCTTCTGTCTACACCAATTGCCGAGTTTGCCTATGCCCAAATTGTTGATGGGATGCCAATTAGCAACATATTTCAAGAGGGCCATGGATTGTGGGAAGGATCCCCTGTCCTTGATCACAAGGACTTGTGCCCTGGAACCATGGACAAGACCCGGGCTTTTCGCTCGCAGTTCGATATTGATTCTGTCGAATTTGAGCCTAAGGTGAGGCAACACATAGTTTTTAATATTGGAAGTGGGCTAATATTTGTCTTCAAGCTTCTAGAGGCTTATCAAAACACATCTCCAGGCTCTGTAGCATATAAGCTTCGCCTCCTTGAAATGGTTGTCATTGCCTGTCATAACATCGCTGTGTTTCTCTATCACCTAGACGACGGTACTCATAAACATGCTGAGTGGGAGGACTGGCTTACAAAAAAACGTGCATTGATGTCGGAAGAAGAAGACAATTATATGAGCATCGGAGACGCACCGCCCACCCCATTCTATGTTGGCCTTTATGTGGACTTTGATAGGTATCCAAACGGCTTGGCAGATGTTGCTGGGTATTGGGCAGAGCAGCAAATATTCGGAGGTGTTGTTCTCTTTGACCGTGGAACAGATGAAGAAGAGGTAAGCACTTTTGAGTTAAACATAGCCTTCCCCATGCAAAGCAGAGCTTATGGTATCTAATTTACTATGCAGTGCAATGGCATCTATTTACACAACCCAAGAAGTGCTTCTACTCTTGCACCACCTACTGAAAGGCAATTCAGCGATCTTCTGGACTTTTTATTATCACCAAGCCCGAACCCACAAAGAAATACCAGCATCTGCCCTCTCCCGATCCGTATCACCCTGGAGAACAAATGGCGCTGGCACCACTACCGTGGAAAAGCTATTCACCATATCTTCAAATTTCGCCACGAAATTCCACGGTACCCGCCATTCCGTGACCACTGTATGATCAACCCGAAGGACTGGCCAGAGTACGATGACTGGGCAGAGACGATGAAGCCACTAGACGGTGGGGTATATGATGAGGGTTTGGTGGCCGCCGCTATGGAGAGAATGAGGCAGATTTCTACCCCCACCTCCAGGTGCTACGAATGGGAGGAGGAGGAAATGGCAAGGCGGCAGCCTGACCCCAAAAGGCGGGGGAGACCGCCGTACTTCTTCGACCCTTGAAGAGACTGGCTTTTTTTTTGAGTTTTAAAGGCGCAATGCCGACGATATATGGAGCCGCTGGAAGCAGCTCTCGCTACCCTCGGGTATGCGACTGTCACAAGGCTATCTATGTTTTCTAGAGGATATCTGGTCCTAGTTAACTGCCTACTACTGCAAGAACAACTAGCTTAGTATGATATACGAGAGTACCTATTGAGATTCGATTTATTACTGAACTGCCTTGTGAAATAACCTACAACATGGATGTCCCAGTTTATTCAGTTTCCGAGCCTATGATTTCCTTTTCGCCTATGATTTCCTTTTCGCCTATGATTTACTTTTCGCCTATGATTTCCTTTTCGCCTATGCGCCTATTCTCGGGGGCGTCGGGATCGTAGTCTGTCATGTCCGGAAAAGCAAAATCTTGCACTCCGGATCGTATTTTAAACATGCTTGAACTTTCAAGGAGCTGAGTCTGTACAGAAAGATCGTCCTGTCTACGCGGCAAGAGGCCCTGTTTCCCGAGCTCCCTGCCAAGTAGGGAGGTAACGGTGATGCTCTCGCACAAGTGGAGACAGCCAATCCTAGAGATCTGGCCCCATCGGACTCTCCAAGAGGTTTGCCAAGCTCAAAAAATGTGGGAATGTTCTTCGGCCTCGAGGGGTCGGAGCGTGCTTCGGTGTATCCAGCAGAGTCCAGCGATTTGTATGTGAAACGGGGTGTCAAGGAACAGTCAGATGCCGACGACGCACAAGCGGGGCAAGAAGATGCCACCGATCTGAGCCAGGGCGACGAGGTCAAGGGCGTGAGCGGCCGGCAGCGCCCTGAGGAGGATACTGTGACTACTGCTTTCCCCATTCCCAAGGGCACTCTGTTTCCCGAGCATATCGACTATTCTATGCGCAAGGGCCCCCGACAATTCTTCCGCCGCATGCCAACCTGTCTCTCCGACAACCGCGCCCTTTGCGGAACCCTCAGCCTTTTGAAAATCGACGTACTCGCCGGACGCGATGTGCGCGACATCATGAAAGACATGAGGAAAGGCAAGGCCGACTGGGACCCCGAGAAGGGGCAGTTGACGGGCTGAAGGGCCTGGCACGAGACTCGGCTTCCAGGCTGGTGGACCTGCTCCTCCGCCCCGACGAAGGAGGCAAGGCTGCAGCTCAGATTGCCGCCTACAACGCGGCGCTCTTTGTCGTCTCGCATCCCGGGATCTTCAAGTATAGGACCGGTTCAGCGTGTCGTACAAGCAGCGGCAGACCCTGAATAAATGGCCGGTCGAGCCACAGGCGGACGAGGGCTTTGACATTTTCTGACGCTGACTACTACTGCTGCTCTGACTGTATCGTTTTCAGCCAGAAACTGGATATGTATGGGCGACTGCGCGTGGTTAGTTGAAGTCTAGGTGCGGAGCGGACTTTTCAAACATGAAGCATAGTACTTGCGCTGCCCTTAATCATGCTACTATGTCAAAAGCAACAGTGCCTTTTTTTCCCTGCCCACTATCCGCGCAATGGGTGACTCCGTACGCTGGCCTGCCATGTCGTCAGCCGCGCCTATCTGCCTCGGGAGAAGCTTGTCAGCAGGAGGAACGCCATGACTAGCAAGATACTTGCCGTCGAAATGGTGGTCGCCACTGCTTTATTTGCCCAAAAGGCTTTCCCTGCGCACGAAAAGTCGCGGGTCTCTCAACTCTACCAGCATCGAGGAGAGCTCCTGAGATAACCTTGTGTGTTTGAGATAGAATGAGTGTGTGGGCACACGACCATGGATGCACCCTGGCACGGTGTCTGTCCCCTCGCGGAATGGCCATTGGGCTGCCCACCGCTCCAGCATGCGTGGGCTTGTAGGATGGCGACATAGAATTTGACTATTTGGATAGTTTTGAAACAAGACTTACAATTCCACTAGTCATTAGCCAATTTCCTTTTACAAGTCCCAGCCTGATGGGAACTGGTGGCGGGCATGTGTGAATCCGAAGTCATAGATGATGCCGTGGCTGCTGTCTCTCAATCAGTTTCTTTGTTGTTTCTGATTAGCGGTGCTGTGGTCAGGTCATTGACAAAATCAATGATCTCGAGGCTGAAGGAGACAACTGCAAGTAGTGGAATTGAGTGACAGCATTGAACAATGCTGTCAGCAGCCATTATGTCATGGGCTGACGGCGCCAGTCTGTGGACTATAATTTCTCTCCGCCAATTGCCGAAGCTAATTCTATGCGCATGCATGTATCCATCCACGTCGCTCCTCGATCTCGTACAATGCCTCCTTCTTGTAGCACTTTAGCTAAATGCTCAAGTCCCCGATCGATTCATTGTGCCGGCTGTAGTTTTGGACCAACTGCCGGGATGTGCAGTCCCGCAGTCGTGGTTCCGCCTATTATCCGGCCCAGACGTCTATCCCCGCTTGAATCAGTTAGATTAGTCTATGGGAACTATAGGATGGCAGTTTAAACGTGGTCGGGCCCACTCCGTTCTTTGTTACATTTTAGGCCAAGACCGCAAGGAGAACACTCCCAAGGGGGAGACGTTCAGAAACCTCCTTCGCAATTGGGCTTAGTGGCACGATTGTTTCCCAGTCACATCCATACACTGACAGTGCCATCCATTCCAATCATGACCATAGGGGCGCATAAGGGCGCTCCTCAATATCCTCAACCAAGGGATGAACATGTCGCCAGAAGCGCCAGAACTCTTGGCGTGGTAACCCGGCCATCGCGATGAAGATCAAATGCTTTGTCACGGACACTGCCTTCCGAGGAGACTATCCAATGTGACGTTGATCTCGAGATATATAGCACCCCACCGGCCGGTACCAGCTTCCTCGAGGCTTGGCCCTCGTTTACATCGCCAACCAAGCTTTTTTCCATCTATTGGGAATATCTGCAGCCAAGACGGCATCTCATCAATGGCTCTCTCGACACTCATCCAGCTCGCGGTTGCGCTGTGCGCCGTGGCAGGCGTCGACGGCGGCTTGATCACCAAGCGGCAGTGCCCCGGCGCGTTGACGCCGACATACCCGGCGCCCAAGCTCGCGCAGGGCTGGACGGCACAGCTCATCGCCAACGGCGTCAAGAGCGCGCGGGGCCTGGTGTTCGACAGCAGCGGCGCCCTGCTCGTGGCGCAGGCCAACACGGGCATCACCCGGATCACATTCACCGAGAGCGGCAGCTGCCTCACGGCGACCAAGACCACTCTCACCTCCAAGACTGATGTATGCACAGCACAAATCAAGCCCAACACCCAAGAACACAAGTGACAAGATGCTCACCATGAAACAACAGCTCACCCACGGCATCGCCCTAAATGCAAACAACACAATCCTCTACGCCTCGTCGGCAGAGGCCGTCTTCGCCTGGGCATACAACCCGACGACGGGGACGGTGTCGGGGACGCCCACGACCATCATCAGCGGCATGAACAACGCCGACCACGTCAGCCGCACGCTGACCATGTCCAAGAAGCAGCCCGGCACGCTCATCGTGTCGCGCGGCAGCAACGCCAACCTGGACCTGGGGACGCGGGATATTACCAGCGGCCGCTCGATGATCAAGGCGTTCGACCTGGGCGCGCTGGGCGCGGGAAAAGTTTACAATTATAATACCGAGGGCCGCGTGCTGGGCTGGGGCCTGCGCAACGACGTCGGCGTCGCGGAGCACCCCGTCACGGGCGGGGTGTGGAGCGTCGAGAACTCGGTCGACCAGCTCACGCGCAACGGGCAGGACATCCACACTGATAACCCGGGCGAGGAGCTGAACTACCTGGGGGCGCTGAGTGACCCTGTGCCGGCGAAGCCGCCGAATTTTGGATATCCTGATGTGAGTGGTTTTTGGTTTTTTGTTGCAGATGACGGCAGATTAGTTGTACGAGCACCTGCTGATAGTTGTCAAACAGTGCGTTGCTCTCTACCAGTCGACGGGCGTGCCCAACGCGCAGAACCTCAAGACCGGGGTGCAGTTCAGCTCGACGCAGTCCGCGACGGCCAACGACACGTCGTGCGCGGCCAACTTCGTGGCGCCGAGGATTACCTTCCAGGTGAGCCGGACAGACAGCATATGTGAGAAGCCTCCTGATAACCAGCCAGCTGACATGTGCCTCCTATCTATCTACCTAGGCCCACATGGCACCCCTCGACATCGCCTTCACCGCAGACGGGAACACGGCGCTGATCCCCTTCCACGGGAGCTGTGAGTCCTTCAATGCACCCTGTGCAAGTTCTCAAAGCTTGCTGCTGCTGACCAGGAACATCTAGGGAACCGCCAGCCCGCAATCGGGTACAAGCTGGGCATCGTCAACTTCGCCAACGGGCAGCCGGTCGAGCCGTCCACCAGCACGACGGCGCTGATCGACATCATGACGAACCAGAACGTCGCCAGCTGCCCGAACTCGTGCTTCCGGCCCGTCAGCGTCGCGCTCGACGCTAAAGGGAGGGTGTTTATGAGTTCTGATACCACCGGGGAGATCTATGTGTTGACGAGGCCGGCCACAGGCTATTAGTGTGGGGTGCTGAGAGTGTGGATATCAGCATGTTGAAGGACCGCGATGAAGACCCAATTGGAAGCTTGAATCTGAAAATTGGTCATAAGCTCCGGGGAGGCTGCTTTTACCGTGTGCCCAGGGGCATTTGGAAGATGCCCGTGCGATGATCAACCGCCCTCCTTTTTACCATGCAGAAGTGTCATTTTAATGTCTCGCTCGTGCATGTGATGATACCCCCTGCGATCTTCGAGCCAATGCATATGCGTGTTTATAGATCTGCTCAAGTACCCAGCTCGAGGTTCTACGCTCGAGTATATGCTTGGGCTAGCGTAAAGTTGTATGATCCAAGGAACTGGAAAGAGAGGCTAACCTACTTACGCACTGATTCTACGCACGGAGGGAGCTGCTAATACATAAGAGCTAGATCCGCCCAGCAAAATTGTTAGCCAGTCTTCCAGAAACTTCCAACGTTGAAATAATGATTATTGCCCTTTGCACAACCTCAGAACGCACCCCAGGCTGTCAACGGCCTGCCTGCATGAACCGCCGGCCGGGGTCCATCTGCCGCAGGGTTAGGGTCGCGACGGCTCATTGGAGCATGGATCATCAGGGGTAAACCAATTTCATGTGAGCCTCACTGATGAGGACAGAGCGACAGACAGACAGACAGCCACACATCCAAAAGCAACTCCTCACAACCGCAGCAGCAAAAAAAAGCAGCAGCAGACCCGCATATCACCACCAAACCTTATTACAACCCCTGCCTCTAGTCACCCACACACCTACACACACACAATGGCCGACGCCCGCCACCGCAGCATGTCCAACGCGCCCAAGTTCACAGACCGGACCTACGAGCAGCGCTCGGCCGACGCCAAAGCAAACGGCCCGATGATCCAGCGCGCGCGGGTGGTCAACAGCATCCTGACGGCCAAGTACCTAAAAGCCAAGAGCATCTTCGACAACTACCACGAGTACGACGTGGACGCGGCGTTTGTGCCGACCACCACTGGCCAACCCTGCTGGCGCGAGGACGCCGACCCGTGGCTGCGCGTGCAGCAGACGCTGCCCGAGTTCCTCGAGGACTACGTGCGGATCATCTGCGAGAGCGGCGGCGAGATCACGGGGGAAGGGCTGCAGAACCTTGCTGTGGCGCTTGTGCGGGTCGCGCGGGCCGAGTGGGAGGGCGCCGGGAGGGATAAGGGGGTGCTTGGGAAGGAGTGGGAGGGGGAGGTGTTGGGGCTTGTTGAGAGGTTGAGGGTTGAGCATAAGTTGCCTGAGGCGGCTGATGCGGATAGTGAGGAGGGGGAGGACGGGGAGGATGAGGTTGAGGGTGGTCTTGAGGGCAAGGCGTGAGGTGTGCGGCTCTGGGGGGCCGGCGATGTGCTGTGATGTTGCACGAGGTGCTGACTTGCAGGGCAGTAATGGCTGCGTCTTGGTTGTCACGGCGTCGAATGCGTGAGATGACACGGCGTGCTGAGACCCGAGACGGATGGATGGCCCGGACCGAAACTCTGATTTTGAGCGGCGCATGTTGTACCAATGGTTCGAGAATGCAGCGACAGGACAATATGGGGGACCCAGATGCTCGATCCTACCGAATTGCTACTGAATCCAATGTCTCCTACCATGACGAGCACTGGACAGACAGGTCACGAAATGTCACGCCTAGCGGCCCGTCGAGTTTATTCCCCGTCCCCGGAACGAATCCTGTGTCAAGCCGGGCCAAGGACAACTCGTAAAATCCGTGCTGGTCGGCTGGCAAAAGACTGGCTGGTGGTGATTTGGGGGCCAAAGGATCCCAAGCCGCAGAGCAGGGCAGGGCAGGGCAGGGCAGCAGTGGCACAACGCAGGCTGAGCTTCTAAAATTGGGGTCCCCAGCTGCATGCCAAGCCTGGCTGGGTCAACCGGGCAGCCGGGATGGGCAGCGTGGTACAGTAGGGCTAGAGTGCCTGTCAGGCCAACCTCCACCTGCTCCCTCCCGCCCATTCGCTCGCCTGTCACCAACGACATCTCCCCACGCCTCGGTTCCATCATTCTCACCCTCTCTGCTTGTCGTTTTCCAGCCACTTGTTTCCTCTGTCTCTACCAACTGCATAGTGTTATTGTGCTCTTCATTACTTCTCACACACACCATGTCTTGTGCCTGCGAATAGTATGTCGTCCCATTGTTTGATCCTCGGCGGCGCAACATGGTGCCATCGCGGGCCGACCCATCGGAGCAATTGAGCATCCCGTCGCGATCGTCACTGGGCCCTCGACCCTCGTCCCCGATCCCCACGTCTGTCGTCCTTGTCACGGTACTTCTCGCATGTCAGATTAGTCTCTGTGCCGCAGACACTTCCAACGACGACCGTGGCTCAGTAACATGGACATTCCCAAGAGGCGGCGAGGTCTTCCACCAGCGCGACACCGTCAACGTCACCTACCAGTCCTCGTACGCGCAGCCATGGCTGTACACATGGTGCTATAAGAACGAGACAGCCAACACTGTGCGACCCGGTAAGCCCTCTCCCAAATGATGCTGACCACACGGGTCTTGAGTCCTGCCAGCTGACATCGGCCGCCCGGGCAGTCCGCAAGCAACAAGTCGAGCCCTACAATGCCTCGGTGCTCATATCCATGGACTTTGATACGTCGACCCCTTGCTGGTTCAACCTGCGCGATAGCACCAAGTCAACAAACGTAGGACGCAACACCGAGAAGTGGTCCCTCAGGCAGAACGAGCGGAAATCAGGAGCCATCACCACCGGCGCAGCACTGCCCTCCACCACGGCGAGCTCCAGCACAGCGACGTCCACATCGGCAACCACCTCAGCGGCAGCCTCGGCAGAAAGCGACACGACGACGACGGCGGCCGCCGCGAAAGCAAGCAGCGGCAACGACATAAGCCCCGGCGCAAAAGCCGGGCTGGGGATCGGCGTCGGCATCGCGACCTCGCTGCTGTGCGCCGGCGCCTTCTGGCTGTACTACCGGCACGTCAAGAGGAAGGAGCACCACCAGGAGGTCTACAGGCGGATCGTGGGCAGTGGCCAAGGGGGCCCCGGAGGAGGAGGAGGAGGCGCAGGACCAGGCCCCAGCCACGACGCCCACGCGACCCCCAACAACAACTACAGCGAGCACCTCGAGCCGTGGCGGCACGGCGGCACGCCCCAGCCGGCCCCGTCCGCCTGGTCGGGGGCGTCAGACCCCAGCACGACAGACTGGTACGCAGGAGGCGGCGGCGGCCACCACCACCACCAGACGGCCAACGCGCCGTACCAGTACTACGACCCCGTGGGGAGCAGCCACCAGCTGGGGGCCATGGCCGGGGCGGCAGGGGCGACATACCACCAGTACGCGCAACACCAGTACCAGTATCAGCACCCGCGGCCGAGCGTGACGACCACAGCGAGCATGACAGCCGAGCCGGCCCCGTCCACCATCCCCATCCCCCGCCCCCAGCCAATCCAGACAGACCACGTCCCCGACGCAGCCGCCATCCGCGACGTCCAGGACCTGAGCAGCACCCTCTTCCCGTCCGAGTACAACAACGAGCCCATGTCGCCCGTCTCGGCGACGGCGGCACCGGCGGCGGACAGGTCGTCGATCCCGCCCGCGCGCCTCGCGTCCGTCAACTATGGGCCCAACGGGCCCCGCGACGCGAGCACAGGCGCGGACTTTACGCTGCTGCCTGGGTATACGGCGCCGGTGGCGGGTGGGCAGGAAGGGCTGGAGGAGGAGCAGGACGACATATACGGCCCGCCCACGCCGCGCTCGCCGCCGCCGCCGCACTCGGCGCACGCGCACATCGTGGCTCCGGGGTTGACGGCGCAGGGGCAGGGGACAACCAGACTGGAGCCGGCGTGGCAGCAGCCACACAGCGGGGGTGGTGATGTCGTCGAGCTGCCGACGGCGCAGACGCACCGCCGCGGGTATGGCCCGCAGGCGGAACTGCCCGCCGACGAGGTCGGGACCCAGCAGCAGCAGCAGCCGCTGAGGCAGCAGCGGTCGGGGCTGCGCGGGCCCGAGCAGAAGGTCCTGCTGCGGGATGTTGCGGTGCTGAGGAGGGGGGTGGGAAACGGGGGGTGAGGCTGTTGGCGGGTGGGCGAGTTTGAACATCATTTGATTAATTGCGCATGTTTGCGCCGTGCCGAAGTGAGTCGTGAGACCCGTCAGGGCTCGGCTGGGTCGGGCCAGCTGCCCCTTCGGACAACAGAGGACCCAGGTGCTTGGCGGGCGAGCTGCGCCGTGGGGCCCATCGACGGGCGAGGGCTACATCTACGGACATGCCGACTCGCGCCCGGGCTTAGGTCGGAGGTTAGACGAGACCGCAATTTTCGAGCCAGCACGTGCGGGGTTTTGAGTCCTCCTGCAGGGGAAACAGGCGCCGCGCTCTTCGAGAGGCGAGACGTGCTGCCTCTGAAGAGTGTCCCGTGGCTGGGGGGGGGGAGGCCAGCGGCTGGAATTGAGCCGCAGGTCCTCGGCCGACGAGTATCCCACTGGTGGCGGCCAGGATGTGAGACGACCGCGAGAGCCCGGAGGCCGTTGTTATGTGGCCCATGGACTATGCATATCCCTGGGAGACGTGCATCCTTGAAATAATGAGGCCCGACCTGGGCGAGGGGCGGTCAGATAGATACCTACGAAACGAGACTCACGAGTAATGGAATAGAAAGGTGGATGAATCATAATAGAACATATTCAGCTGTTCGGTCGAATGAGACCTCGTGCTACAATGCCTGCCTCGTGCCATTGCTGCCGCTGCCGTCCAAGGCTCAATGTCTGGGTGACCACCTCTAGCAGCCTGATCGCTGGCCGCAATGGAACGTCCTCGTTCCTCCCTTGGATGAGATCTATACTCCCCAGAGCCAACATCTCACCAAAGCCATGGTAATCCATCATAACAAACAGCCCGCCAAAAACACCGGCACGGCGCCGAAACTCCCTCCCAGTCCCTCATGCCCAATGCCCACCATAGCACATCAGCCCCCCTACCCAGCCTCCGCGCGCACGCCTCACTGCTCGCCGCCGTGCCCCTCGTCCTGCGTCTCGCCAACAGGAGTGCTCATCATCCACCGCAGGAGCAGGTACGCATCGGGCGTGGGCTTCTTGCCCCGCAGGTCGAGGATTCGCGACTGCCGCACCACGAGCTTATTGGTTTGGTGGTCGAAGTGTGCCTGGGTTATGCGGGCGTGTGTCTCGGACATTAGGGTGTGGATTATTATCTTGAGGAGAAGGGAGTTAGTAGAGGTTCCGGTGAGAGAGCCGGGCGTCTGGCGGCTGAAAAGAGAGAAACTTGGCCATGGGAAAAGAGAATGGGAGGGAAATAAGAGTGTGTGGGCGCTGGGGTGGGAGAGAAAGGGACAAACGGGGCGTGCTTACCGGCTTGGTGTGGTGGTTGGTGAAGTCGCCACAGGTGAGCTGCCGCTTTGAGAACTCCACGGCGGCGTGCAGCTCGCTGACGAGCATCTCCTCCTCGGGCTTGCGGGGCACCTTGGAGTCGCCCATGATGACGGCGAGATGGGGCTTGGCCGGGTCTCGGGGCTGGAGCAGGGAGAGGCAGCGGTAGTCCCAGTCCAGATCCTCGCGTCTCGGCATGCGGAAGGTGCTGCCGCCGGTCCTGAGATTCAAGGCGATCCGCCAGCCATCGCTAGATATCACTGGTTAGAGAGCAGCCATATTGCAGCCAATCTTGGTCCATCGGGGGTGGCAGTACTTACGTTCGGGACTCGTGCTGCTGATGCTCCTCCTCGTCCTCCCACCACATCTTGTTGTCCAGGTCCAGCTGCAGCATCTCGTCGAGGCAGCCTGCGAACCACCACATGCGGAAGGCGGGAAGCTGGTCCGGTGTGGGCTCCATCCATTCGCTGTCGTCGGGGTCACTGCGGTCGAAGTTCTCACCCCATGTTCCCGCGTTGTTCAGTCCTGTCTCGACGAGACTGGTGACGTATTCAGGATCGTCGGCACCCAGGGCGTGGGTCAGGTGCTCATCTTGGTAGCTGGGCTTGAAGAAGCGCGGTTCCCAGTCGCATGGGATCTGTTTGTCGATGTCGAGTGGCGCTGCTTTCGCGATGCCAAGGGACGCGAGTCTGCTGTCGTGGATGAGACCTGAACGAAGCGAAAGCCGATCCAGCGCCTCGATAATCTTGCATAACGATTCATGCTGCGCCTTGGCAGATTCGTCTAGTTTGGCAAGATTCATGTTGACTCGATTGTGTTGTGGATGGATTTCGGTGTGCGGGATAGGGCGGGGGAGGAGGTCACAAGTCGTGTTTGATGTTGGTTGGAAAAGGCGGCATGTAGTTGCCTCAACAACAACAGTGATTGATTTTGACTGGGAAGCCAGGCTAGTGCCCAGGCAACAATTGCTGCAAGCCGACCTTTCCATGCCACACTCGCAGTGAATCAGATAGCGTTTCGTACCTTCCAAGGTTCTCTTCTCTGGCCAAATGCCCATATAAAACACAATACAACACAGTCACCGTCCTGGATTTAACATCATCACAAGAGCCGTCGCGTGTGAATGGTTTCGCATGTCAGATTGTCCCAGAGCAGGCGATCCAGGCGGAGGCTAGTCCATAAGAAATTCGCTTGTAGAAAATGATAATAAGGGAGGTTATCCCAGCACAGATGGCCATCATATAAAGGGTTGTCCTAAATGACCTATCCTGATGAAGGTCGAGAAGTGAGCATTGAACAGCTCTCCACTTGATCAGAAGCCGGAAGCTCTCGTGGCCACAAAGCAGATATCCAAGAGAGTCTTCGAACTGAATTGCATCTCATAATACCAGAAGTATGACAGAGGCTTGTGATAGTACAAGATACGGGCAGTCAACGCCGGTTGGATATCATTGAGTGTAAACGACATGTCCTTGGCCGAGGTGAATAAACTAGCTATCAATCTGCCATATAGACCGAGTGACTTGCCAGGCATTCACCCATCTCCATGGTGACAGGTTCACATGTGGGAGACCTGTGAATGGTGATGGTGTTGCTGACTTGGCCTTCTTTATCCACCATTGCGTGCACAGCACCGCATTCTGGACCATTACCACCATCCGCAAATCCATTCTTGGAAGCTCCTTGGAATGCCGTGTTGGCGTACCAGCGTTTAGGTGGCCCGTGAAACCACCAACATATAGATATCCTGAAGCTACTTCGGCTTAATCCTACAAGTAAGAGGAACTGAGTTTCGGAAATGACTAACGTCTTAAAAAACCTGGAATCCATATTCAAGCACCAAACTTTCTCAGTTTTGGCTGACCATATGCCTTAGGGATGACTTCATTGTCCGCGGAGACACTTAGAGCAGACGAAGGCCATGTTGCCTGCTCTCCTCTTGAGTGGGCGAACATGGTTCTCAACGTCCTGGGGATTTCCATAAGGGACGCACAGAAGAACAGAAAATTGTGGAATTTCGGACTCAAGGATCATGCTTTCCCGTCGGGGTCTGATCTCACTCTGGAAGACTATCTGCGGCTCCGTGTGCTATGGTATACTTGGCCAACACAAACCAGTTTCCGGCATTACATTCGAGACAACCCTGCCCTACTCAACGACGAGCAACAGAGCACGCCATACACCGGATACATCTCTCCTGAGAACGACCGACTTGCCGACAAGATTTACAATTCTATCAAACCAGAGATGGATGGCTACCTGGCAGACATCCGGAAGGTCGGCCAACGAAATGCGACCCGACCCCCCAAGACCTGCGGCGAATTCAAGTGGACGCGATGGTGGCAAGGCCTGGCATCAGCCATTTGCAAGGAAGTATACGATGGGGACGGCAAGGAGGTGCTTTTCAAGGGCAGACTTCGGAAGAGCGAGGCAGGAATCCTGCGACCTGAAGAGTCACCAAAGCCACCGCGTACACCAATGAAGAAGGAACTTCTAAATATGTTGCATGAAGGCTACGGAACGCCAGACATGCCTGCGGCTGGAGCCTCAGCCGGGGGTAGACAAAATCCCGCAACATCTGACGAGTCATTCGTCAATACTGCACTCGTGATGATGCTTCAGACCATCACCGAATTGATGCGCCAGTGGGGAGATGAAGAAGAGGCCAAAGACAAGTCCGAGTCCCGCAGCAGGCTCGTCGGTAATGCGAACAGCCAGTCGAGCTCCAGAGCTTCCAGCCCGTCGAGTGGGCACAGTCGAGAAGATCAGACAGAAGACTATTCGCCGTCATCTTCATCACCATCGTCAACCGCAACAGGAGCAGCACCAGGAAGAGCAGCAGTAGCAGGAGCAAAAGCAGCACCCTCCCTGCTCCACGGGCTCCGCAGTCTTGACTGGCTCATTACGCGTCTTCCATTGAATCTGATTGATAGATTCTCAAAGCCGAAGAAGAAGCTCATGGAATCGCGGGTGGACGGCTATCTCTGCCGGCAGGACTTCGTGGAGAACCCCGGCGACGAGGACGAACCATTCAAGCCACGCTACAATCAGCTTCCTCTCGCCATCGTGGAGGCTAAGCCCTGCTCGCGCCTCGCCGCTCTCTCTGCCACTCGCTGGCAAGAAAGCGCAGAGATTGCCGCCTGGGTCTCTGGACTTGATGACCGCTACGAAGATGTTGGCTTACTACAATCTTCTACGAGCGGACGGAAACGGTCAGTGTCCTTAATATACTCCATTGTTCGCCTTCATCCCTCAGAGTATATAATGAAGCAAAGGTGCTAACATCTTATTATTAAAGCCGCCTCTTGGTCTCCCAAGATAGACATGAGCTTTGGATTATCATCGCTGAATATGGCGAGGAGTGGAAGCAGTACATCAGAGGCCGCACGATGACAAAACCTGCCAACTTCAGCCAGTCGCAAGAGTTTAAGGACCTCGCAGGCTCTGAAGGTTTCGTGTCCCTGGTTAAGGCAGTCGCTCCTGGGAGGTTTGATGCGATGATGAGACGTGCAAAGATTATCAACAAGAAAGAGGGAAGCACGCGGGCATCGAGAGGTCCTAAGCTTGATATTCCGGGGCCCGAGAATTTCTGTATTATGCAGCAGTGGGGTCCTTTCAAGACTGGGAACGCAGATCACATGGACCTCTTTGTAAGACGGATGATCGGGTTGCACCTTCAGCTTGTCCAGACTTGGCCGGTTGCCGAGTTCCAGCACCCCTTTCCTCAATGAGGCATGAATTGCACGTCCTGACGTCTGTATGTATTGTCACTGGAAGTGGTGAATACAAGTTCAACTCGGAGGAACTTGATGCTGATATGGATGCTCAGCAAGGCCTTTAAATTGTAGATTTTAATGAACATGAGGAGCAAGGAGTAGTTAGCGGCTAATTAATATGGAAAGGTCCTTCATGATCTGGGATTGTATCAAACGGCTGGGTGGGCCCTAGGTGAACGATTATTATTAATGTTGTGGCACAAAGTTAACCCCATATTCAACTACGTTACTTGGCATCTAGATGGAGAAGCCGTTCTTAATGAACGGTTTTTCCGCTTCCCGGGCACTTTGTTGTCTAACTTTATTGTGGGAGCGCCGGAATATGAAATCCGGCAGGGCCAATGACTAATGGCCCATCTACCTCGTCGACCACGCCCATCAGTCAGTCACGTATGTACTCCGCAAAATGTCACCTGAAAAATGATATTAGTCGACTACAATGTAATTTCGAGGTCGAGGTGTGGAATTCTAATTTTGTCGACTGACTTTCGCAGTGGACTTGGTCCCAGTGTGACAAGGTGCCAGAGTCTTGGAAGCTGCGCAGCGTCATTTTTTTTTTCTCCAGGTAAAGACTAACCCTAGATTGGCTATGACAATATTTCATGCTGCCCTCATTGATGGGTACGAAAAGAACGAAAAGTATGAATCGCCACACGACAGGTCGCCACGCATGGGAGGAACTGCAGACGCCGCGCCATATACGGAAACTGAGTCCCCTAGATCTTCTGAGAGCGAGCAGACTTCAGGACACACTCACCAACAAGAACCTGCGCAGCAGCTGCCAGCACAAGATACTACTAGAGGACAGGTCCTGAGCAGACTCACATCAAGATCCAGTGCGACTCCTACACCACCTCCTGATGGCGGCTTTTCAGCGTGGATGTGCGGTATGTACCACGCACGGAGAGACACAAGTACTTAGATCAGCATGCTGACGCAGGGCTTTGGACAGTGTTGGGCACACATATTATGGTCATGAATACCTGGTACGCTCTCCTCACCTCAACTTACCATTACCGCCTTCTCCCGGGCTCCGCAGTCGTTAATGAAACTTACATAGGGGAGTCATCAATTCCTTCGGCGTCTTCCAGAGCTACTACGTGAAAACATTGCGCAAAACGCCCTCGGATATTTCATGGATCGGCTCAGTCGAGATATTCTTTCTCTTTTTCATCGGCGCAATGACCGGACGCCTGACGGACGCAGGGTTCTTCCGCCCCCTTTTTCTCACGGGCAGCGTGCTCATTGTGGGCGGTGCGCTGGCCGCCTCGGCCAGCAGCCAATACTGGCAGATCTTCCTGGCACAGGGCGTCTGCGTCGGGCTCGGCAACGGCTGCCTGTTTTGCCCCGCTGTGGCCATGGTCTCGACATATTTCCAGCGGCGTAGGGCGCTGGCTATTGGGGTAGGGGCAGTCGGGAGCAGCACGGGGGGTGTGTTGTTCCCCACAATGGTTCGGCAGCTTCTCCCTCTCATCGGGCTCGGCTGGACAATGAGGACGATTGCGTTGGTTCAGGTCATGCTCCTAGCTATTGCGTTCTTGTGTTTGAGACCACGTTTGGCACCGCGGAAAACGGGGCAGCTCATCGAGTGGGCGGCGTTCAAAGAAGCCGAGTATACTCAATTTACCCTAGCATGTTTCATGGTAAGTGTCCCATGTTTGTTAGTCGCACCGAGGCATCTACTGACACATTGGCTGACAGTGCTTTTGGGGGGCTTACTTTGCGTTCTTCTATATCTCCGCCTACTCGCGTGATATCCAGGGCATGTCGTACATCGATTCGCTGAATCTGCTGTTGGTCATCAACGCTGTGGGCACTGTTGGTCGCTTACTGCCCAACTTCATTGCGGACCGTTGTGGGACTCTCACTATTTTCATACCCACAGTCGCAGCGTCTGCCTTGGTCATCTTTGCTTGGATCTCCGTCTCATCTGTCAACGGCCTTTACGGCTGGGCAGCGATTTGCGGCATTCCAATTGGTGGAATACAGTCTATGTTTCCCTCAGCCTTAGCGGCGCTGACGACAGATCCACGAAAACAAGGGACCAGGATCGGCATGGCATTCAGCATTGTCAGTTTTAGCGTGCTCACGGGGCCGCCAATTGAAGGTGCCCTGATCTCGGCCTTGGGAGGACAGTATCTTGCTGCGCAGCTCTTCGCGGGGGTGAGTCTACTACTGGGCATGTTCCTCTTAGTAGCTGCTTGGGAAATCAAGAGGAGGAAGATAGGTGTGGGGCTGTTTGCCAAGATCTGATTGCAATCCTATCTCTAGGGGCGAAACGGGTACTATTATGGCCTCACCCAAGGTAAAGGAGTTTAATGTGGATGCCCTTACTACGGTGCCATGATAGAAAGTCTCAGATTAAATTGAAGATTGCTGTCCCTCAGCTTTTGCGTCAATACATGAATTAGAACTTTCCGCCTCTCCGTTTATGTCATCTGTTGAATACTATCGTCCCTTTTCTGCTGACCGCTGATGTTCAGATCGCTCAAGGACGTTGCCCCAGGAAGCGACCTGAATGGCCGGTCCTGCATCATCCGTGATGCATCCACTCGCTCACGCATCGACGTCTTCTCTCCAAGCGACAGGGACATGCCATTTGTCGTGAACAAAGACTTCACCACGGTCCTTGAACTCTGGTCGCGGATAATATCGATGAGCTGTTTCAGCACCTTGCGGGTGGTACTGCCGTCCACGGCATCGAGACCGTGGATGACGAGCACCATGCTGGGAGGGGCGAAACCCAGGAGGAGCCGCAAGACGTCCAGCGCGTGAGCGGTACTAGCCCACGAGCCGTCTAGGCGCCTGAAGTAGGCATCGTCCAAGGTATCCCCAGTTTCGATGACGGAGGGCATCTGGAGGATGCTCTGGCTGATCAACGTGTACAGTAAACACATCACACCAGCCTCCTTGAAGTCAAGCTTGTGTGGGTTGGGATATTTCCTCTGGTTGAAAAAGGAGACCGTCGGGATGCTTGCGCCGTCGAGGACAGTCAGCACACGGATGGCTGTTGGTGAAAGGTCGCACGGAGACACTGGGCCCTCAACCCATAGGAAGGCTGACGTGTTGCCCTTCAGCCAGTCTTGGATGTCGCTGGCCACCTCGCTCGGTACTGATGTACCAGAGTCTCGCCGGGCAAACTTGATGGCCTCCTCGACTCCCTTGTTGACATATGGCTCAAGTGATGCCGCGAATTTCTCAATTTGGGCGCGAGCGTAATGGTTCAGCGCGGATTCTTCTGATGGTCAGCTCGGTTCCTTGACTGTTTCAAATACACTCACCGATCATCTCGTCCTCGTTCTCTCTGTCACTCAGGTCTGTCAATTCTTCATCACTGAGACCTGCTGAAGCGCTTGGATTCAGCCACTGAGGACGGTTTGGAGGATGCGCTTTTTGTAATTGCACCGCTGAGTCCCCGGGGCGTGGACTTCGTCGGACCAGCATCAGGATATCTGTCGAGAGAAATTGTCAACTTGTGGCTGAGGCTTGTGGGTTTCTGTGAAAAAATGCTGAAAGGTTTGGGGATTTCTTTTGTTTGATCAAGCAAATGGATTGGTGACGAATTTGTGCCGTGGTGTTGGTGGCGTAGTATGATACTATTTTTGGGGACACGACGGCTGGGTCGTAGGCCTTGCGGCCACGTGCCCATTTGAATGTTGGTTTGCGATGAAACACGCGCCAGAATTGAAGAAAGGGAGTTAGGCAGTGCTACTTACCATGATCATGCTGCTCCTCAGTCGCCGTGAGGCAGTATGTTACCTCGTACCCGAGCTGTGAAAATGCTCTTGAAGCTTCATCGAAGGCAGGCGTCTGATTCGAATCATACTGCGACCGGAACCTATCCGCAGCGGTCTTAGACTTATCGACTGGGCCGAGTGCATTTCCTATTTCCAACAGATCCCTCACCCCTTCTAGGGTCTCCGTGCCGGCTTCCAGAGTCTTTCTGCCGATTTCGCGGTCCACTATCCCTGCCAGTCGCTTGACCTCCTCGACATACGGCTTGATTCGGACATCGTAGAAGCTTGGCTGCACTGATGAACTCACTCGATTCCATCTGCTCATTTGCCAACGCATGATATAACAAAAGAATTTGAAGACCTCGACATAGGCATCGCAGACAGCTTTCCGAGCATGTGGAGTGTTGAGAGTATTCTTGCTGCGAGACAAGTATGCTAGGTTGTCTCCTATATCTTTGAGAGCATTCGTGAATCCTTCTCCGATATTTTTGTGATTGGCACATGCCTAGGCCAGTGAGAACTCGAAATACATTTAAATCATCGACCAGAAGATACGTACCAATACAATTGTGGAGACAGTGCCGCTCAGGACACTGGTGTAGATGTTTTCGCTAGGAAAGATACTGAACAGAGCCTTGTGTCCGTTCAAAGTGTCGGCAAATGCCAATGTGTTGGCTTTGATCTTGCCCCAAGCCGTCTGGGAGCTTTGCAATCTGGCATCTCCCAGCTTCTGTACAACATGCTGCAATGTGTCGATTGTTGGCGGGTGGAATTCGTCAACAAGCGAGACGCCCGTCTTTTGAAGGGCTCGTTGGACAACGGATTTCTTGCTGAATTCCCTCCACACATCTGTTACCTCCTGGCATTGTTTGAACAACGCATCATCGTCCTTCCTGAGCGCGTGCAGATTGCCAAATTAGTTCGATGTTAATACATTTTCGTATTAATTTCAGAATCGACGCAGTTCAAGGGTTGGTAAGGGAATGTCTGCCTTACGTTTCAAATTCGGCACAGAGAGATTGTTGCCACCATCTCCGCCATCTCTCCCGTTCCTCATTTTCTTTGCTTTCTGCTTCTTCCTCTTCGCTAACATGGGCAATTAATGCTCGTGCCGTATCACTGCTGCTCGCTTCGTTTACTCCGAGTCCAAGTATGGCGGAGAACGCTCTCACCCGCTCCGAAGTTGGTGCTTCGCGAGATACACCGGTCATAGTAAAACGCCGTTGAAGCAGTTTGGGTGTCTAATGACACGGTTGATACATCAAAGGGAAGGTCATGACACCACTTTGAACACCGTGAGACTGAGCTTTAAGCCACGGTCATTCTAAGGCGGGCTGTCAGCGGGCTGCGACACTCACTACCCCTGCTGGATGAGCATAATTGCGGCTCCAGAGGGTTGCATGCCGCGCGGTTCCGTTACTTGATTGGCCCAGTGGGCGGCTTCAGCGTATCTTCAAGTGTTACCCGGCCCCCAAATATGGTCATTGAGAAGCAGGCTCTGGCTTGGCGGATCAATAGTGCTTATGGCGCATTGATTTGGGCAAATCAATGCTCTCAATTTGGTTGGGAACACTGACTCTGAACATCGCCATTGTGTATATCGCATGGATAAAATCCCTCGGTTCATTGATAGGATGCTGGCTTCTGTCAGCTGCATTGCCTACCGCGCCCTACGCCCGACAGACGCAATCAATCTATGGGCTGAATCCGCCTCGTAATTTGCTCGGAGCCGCTTTGGAGGTACGGGTAATTGGCCACGAAACTAATGGTAGTTCCAATGCATTTAGCAGTTGGCGCGCAGAGTTTTCTTCTCTTTTTATTTTTCTCAGCTTGGACATCCTCCCTTCTATTAGCCATACATTTTCATTGTGCTTGCCCCGACTCAAATCTCGAGACCCGATTCGGACTCTAGAAGGGTCTCATTATCGCAGTCGCCTCAACTATACCGTGTATATTATGTCCTCGATTCCGAAGGTCTTACACCCTCTGTCAACTCAGCTGGAATCGTCGCACGGTCTCGACTCTGCAGTTGCCATGTCTGGCTCTACCGAAGATTTCAAAGAGCGAAACTCCGCGGGAAATGCGGGAAATGAGGCTGAAAGTAGGATGGAGACAGACCGTGAGTTTGAAGACGTCAGGCATAATCCTGAAGAATCCAAGGTACAGACGACACCCCAGGACAAGAAAGATGCGGCCGGAGGTGTGGAGGCTACAGCGACCACCAAGAACGATACCGAGAAAGAACAATCCGCGGCAAACCCAAGTGCTGGAGATATATCAATGTTGTTGAAGGCCTTCCAACGGATTATTCAAGGCAGCTCCTCAAACATCACTCTTAAGATAGAGGACACATCCGAAGCCAGCAAAGCAAAGGCAACCGAAGATGATGAAGAGGATGACGATGATTATGCCCAAAGTACAGGTACCGGTAAGCAACGTTGATACCAAATTGCCCAATGCTTGTCTCACAAAATCCAACGTAGGCAAGGAGGGCTGCCAGTGCACAGCCTGTATCAGCAAGGCAAAGCATCCCCACGAACAAGTATCCCATGCAGTCGACTTCCTTGACAATGAAGACGGACTTGTCGAATCTAAAGCCCGGAAGAAGCCTTTCGATCTCAACAGAGCAACACAACGAGCGAATCCTCAAGGGTCATCGCCAGCTTTCACCGTAAGAACTGTTCTAAGTACCTCAATCTCTGCGCATATGAATCGATACTATCCTCAAATGATTCAAGATCTTATCAAAGACAACCTCTTGTTGAACAGAGACATCGGTCTCGAGTTTCACACGATCAGGCTCACCATAGCATCCCCGGCTATCATGCAGGCGCTTAGGAGTGTCGTGCTGTATTATCCAGATCTTGCGTTGCGCAGCGATCGGCTATTCTTGACATCCCCGTTTAGCGTGATTATTCATCACATGGACAAGCTACAAGCGTACAGTAAAGAGATCATGAATTCGGAGGACCAAGACAACGGAAATGCGTCAGTCGGTTTTCAGAAGCAGGCCTTCCCGCCGGATCACCAAAGCCCGTCAACACTCTGCAACCAGAGATCAGCTGAGCATGTTGATGCCCTCCTCGACTACCTTCGGGAGTCGTGCGGTGACAGGATCCGCGCAGAGCAAGCCCTCAACGCACAGGGTCTGTGCACTTTCTCCATGCTTTGGTTGGTTTTCAAGCCCGGCACTACTGTTTATGTGCGAACCAGCCGCGAAAGCCTACCATCAGCAATGGTCATCAAGTGTGTTGAGACCGACCCCGGCATTTTGTTTCGAAACGACAACGAGCGGAAGGCCTACAAACTGCATCTATGGTATCTTGACTTTGATGGTCGAAAAGTAGGGCGATGTCTCCATCAGGTGGAGGTGGAGCAGTTTGACGGCGAAAAGAAACTTACATCTCTCGAAGTGTGTCCGTCACACTTCGTGGATGAGTTAGATCACGGCGAGACCAAGCTAAAAGTGATTGAACGAGGGAGAAAGTGGTTCCAGCTTCTGAAGGGAAAGATGGTTCTATACCAGGGTCAATTCATGGGAGACACCCTCTCCAAGCCGGTAAGGATCCGAAGAGCCGAGTATGATGACACATAAGGGAGCTATGTTAGCTGACGACTAGAATAGTTTGATGGTAGGGTGTACGTGGACAGCACATCATACTGGCGCCTTCAGGATGATGAAGATGTGTCTCCTCCGAAGTTAGGCGATGTGGATAACGATTCATCCAACATTGGTGGATGTGTCTGTGCCGTCTGCGCAAGCAACATGCCTGACACTCAACGGCGGAGACTGCGCATATGGAAGTCCTACGACGATATTGATCCGTTCGAGACCAGCTCTCTTGAGCTCGACATTGAGGACACAAACTCCGACTTGGGGATCGACAAAGACCACCGGTACTTAATATGCACCCCTATGCTGGGAGGGCTCGCTCTTAAGAAACGAACATGGCATAAGGTGGATGCAAACTACTGTTCTGACGTCGAGGCGAAGTCCAAAGCCATCGACAACCTTGTCATGAGTAAAGCCAGAAAGGACATGATCAAAGCCCTCTTACACAACTACTCCACAGGCTCAGGTACTTCCGGGCCGGCTCCGGCCACGTGGAGTGCGGACCTCATCGAAGGGAAGGGCGACGGGCGCATATTTCTGCTGCATGGACCGCCAGGTGTGGGTAAAACCTATACGGCGGAGTGTATTGCCGAATATACAGGCCGACCCTTGATCTCGCTAACTTGCGGTGACATCGGCACGGAGGAGTCCGTGGTGGAAGCGCACCTTTTGGAATGGTTCGCCTTGGGAGAGAAATGGGGCGCTGTCATGCTCATTGACGAAGCCGATATATACCTCGAGTCCAGAAAGCCAGGGGATTTGAAGAGAAATGGCCTTGTGTCAGGTACGTTCAACTCATCACACAGAGCTACAGGACATCTCTGTTAACCTTGTCATCTTGCAGTCTTCCTGCGAGCGGTGGAATATTACAAAGGTATTCTGTTCCTCACCACCAACCGAGTGGGACAATTCGATGACGCCTTCATTTCCCGCATTCACGTGGTGCTGCGTTACGAAAATCTGAATCAGGAGGATCGGAAGAAAATCTGGGAAGGGTTTTTCGACAAACTGGAGAGGGAGAGGGGCCGACAGCTGAGAATCACGAAGCACGCCAGAAACTATATATTTCAGGACGAGGAAATGCAAGCGGTCCCCTGGAATGGCCGCGAAATTCGCAATGGTAAGTTTCCCTTACTATGCACACCAATACGACGTCTTTATTCGTGAGATTAACAAAGTAAACCTTCACTGCAGCTTTCCAAACAGCTGTCGCGCTCGCACAGTATCAATTTGCCATGCTCCAAGACAAGGAGGAAGGGGAAAAAGCCATGTTAGACCGGGAGCATTTCGAAGAAGTCTGTGCCATGACCACGCATTTCAAGAACTATCTGAAGAGGGTGCATCAAGAGGACGAGCAAGAGCGCGCCATTCGAGCTAAGAATCGAAATGACGAAGACGAATGATAGAGCGGTTTTCTACGGCTACCCTGGGGTATATAGAGGCCGTGCGCAATGAAGCCGGCGCCTTGGGCCAAAGCCATTGTGAGCCACGACATCTAGTCTGACGCCGTCAAGCAGCATGTCAAAAGTGCCTTCTTTGTGTAACTCAGGACTTCCGACCACCACTTGCCCTCTGATATGCCTTCACCTCTAATTCGAGTGTCCCTGTCATCCCGAACCAACCCGACTGCTGTCCCTCATGTGGCCTGGTTCCTTTTAAATGTCAAATAGAGGGCCCAGATATAACATATTGTCCCTCATATTCCGAAGCCTGCATTGTGAGCAGTGATTTAGGGGCTAATATAAAGCTTCTGTTGGCCGATTGTCGTCATCAACAAAGTGGGCGGCACGGGAGTTTAAATACGACCCCGCCCCGACATCTTGCAGCAGCTCCGTCTCGGGTCACATTCTCAATTCCAGATAAGCTTTTGATCAGCCTCTACCACGAACGCACGCAACAACGGATGAGGCAGGAGCCGGGCGTATGTCTGAGTCGGTGCTCCCCCAGAGATTCTGCCTGATTGCCTGATAGATTGCATCGTTAGCACGATAGCAAGGTGGCCCGTCATCCCTACCTTGGTAAGCTCGGGAGAAGCCGCGAGCGATAGTCCGGCCGAGCTCAACGCCAAGTTATACGGCTCGCCCTTTCCGAGCGTCACACTGCATGCCGGACAGCGGAATGCTGCACGGCAGGAACGAGGAGCGAACGTGTCTGGGCCTAGTCTAGGTCTCGGTCGACATCCGCGTCTTGCATCCGCCGCCTCTCTCTCACACCCTCTCAACATCCCTCCTTCGCAGCTCCAGAAACAACACATACTCTGTCCGCATTTGTCCACACTGAGCCCCATTCATCTCTAGCCGCTGTGCCACACACACTCTTAGACCCAATAATATCACACGGACATGGCCACCACCAAGGCCGGGGAGTCCTCCGCGACGCCACTTGATCCGCCACCCTACGAGAAGGGCGACCTCGGGACAGTGCTCGTGACGGGCGGCTGTGGCTTCATTGGCAGCCACCTGGTCAGTCAGCTCCTCGCAGACAAAGGATGTGGGCCGGTACATGTCATCGACAAAGACATCAGCAAAAACAGATTCGACGATTACGGTGACGATGCCAATGTACAGTACAATGTACAGTACTACCAGTGTGACATCACCGACACCACGGGGGTGGAGGTTATCATGAACCTCGTGAAACCCCAGGTCATATTCCATGTGGCCAGCCCCAACGCTTACTACGAACGGCGCGACGGATTTTGGTGCGGCCGTTACTACCAAACCAACGTGACGGGGACGGCGAACCTGCTCCGCCTGTCCAAGCTGCCGGGATCGAGCGTCAAGGTGTTTGTCTATACCTCGGCCCCCTGTGTCTACAAGACGGACCACCAGGCCCCTATCAGGGAGTCGGCGCGGACGCATAACGGGCGGCCCTGGCCATGGGAGGCCGTGTGCGAGTCTGTATGGACCAAGGGCGTGGCGCACAACATGGTCCTCGACGAGAACGAGAGCTGGAGGAAGGGCGGCCTCAAGACCGTTGTGATTGTGCCGGGCATCGTCTACGGCGTCGGCGACAGCAAGGCGCTCCCGCTCATCTTCGACGCCTTTCAGAACCCGGCGATGCGATTTTTCAGAATCGGAAGCGGCGAGAACAGGGCCAGTTTTGTCGAGGTCGTTAACTGCGCTAACATCCACATCACGGCTGCCAAAACCCTGGTCGTCGGCGGGAAAAACATCGCAGGCCAGGCCTACAATGCTACTGACAGGGGAGATGACGTGCCGACCTGGTGGCATATTGGCGTTACTTGCGCTGCCATACGAGGCCTGAGCCCTGAAGCTGCCAATGAAGCTAGATTTGTTACGATTCCGGCATGGGTGGTGCTTATCGCGGTCCATTTGACCTGGTGGCTGTTTCTCATCTGCACCTTGGGTTATTCAGAGCCCCCTTTTGTGCTCAGTCTCGAGGGGTACAAGTGGGCCACCAAGGACCGGATGTTGAACTTCCGGCACTCTGAAAAGTTCCTCAACTTCGTGCCGGATTTCAGGTCCAGATGGCACGAGGATATCGTCAGGGCCTCTGTCGAGTATGAGCGGCTGAAACGCGGACTGCCCGTACCGGGACAGCAGGGCCAGGGACAGCAAGGTCAGGAACAGGAAACGCAGACCGTGGAACAGCAAGGTCAGGAACAGCATCCTCACACGGAGTAGAGGTTGCAGAACAAGTGACGGAGAAGTATATTCGATACGTTGTAATAGAGGAGGTGCAAGTCAGCAGGACCAGTGCTCGCATGATGGAAGGAAGAGACATGCGTATCATTATTATGGGGACGGCGATACACCTTTTCCATGCATGTTGTACGTTGTTGCCCAACGCCATGGAGTGGGCCAGAGGGGTTTTAGGAATTTTATCATTGGTGTCGAAGTGGCTCATCATGAGATCGATGGGGTCATTATTGGTTTCGGAGGAGTTCCGCTAGAGGTAGATATCGGCGTCTTTTGGTACGGCTGAGGCCCAAACAATATCTGATTCGACGCTTGTTATCGTTTGCAATATCGCAGCTACACGACTGCACCTGTCCCTCTCTCGCTGTGCCCCAACGTAATCGTGCGCCAACGTGATCCAGGAACAGGTTGGACCATCCATCATTCCGGGTACACATCAAGGCTCCTTGCTCGAGGACGCGCTCAAGGCCGTGACGTTGGAAGTTAGTCAGCTGTCCATTCACCTCTCCCAGCCCATCGTCACTTCATCAACGACTCCTTGCTGCGCTCCGGCAGGCTACTATATATTCACTTGTCGTCCCGCCCTTCGTACAGGAATGTCCTTGATGTGACCGGATTCGGGCCCCACTTCCGTTACTTGTTTGCCCACCTGGGCACTCACTATTGCGAAGTGAATATCGAGACGGGCGTCTCCTTGGTATTTATACCTCGACCGCTGCAGCCCACAGGCTTCTTCCATTTCTTCCATCTACATCTCAACAACCCACTTCCACAACCCCACCGATCGTCCACGACGATCAACCTTCCATCGCAGTTTGGCGGACCACAAACGCCACGACACACCTCCCCACCCATACACACCCTAGAGTGTGGCGCTGTTTGCCTTGCTGCAGGTCAGTATCCCCCTTCATCGGATTATTCGACCTTGACGTCCGATCTTAACAAGGCTTGCTCCCTTACAGAGTCAGCACCGCCGAGCGGCTCCCGCGATGTCGCCAACCGACGATATGGGGAACACCGGCAGTCGCAAGGTGCCCGTCGACAAGGTGCCCGTCGAAAAGACGTCAGTCATCAAGACGTCAGCTGCCAAGACGTCATTTGGCGAGATATCAAGTGGCGAGATGTCATTCTCATTCGACAAGATGTCTCTGGCACTTGAAGAGGTATCACCGGCACTTGACACGAGGGCAGTTGACAAGATGTCCGTTGAGAACAAGTTCACTGACAAGATGTCACTGATACTTGACAAGAAGCCAGTCGACAAGGTGTCTACCGGAGCGAAGCGCCGCAGAATCGAGCCAGTCGCCGAGAAGAGCAAACCCAAGACCGGCTTTCGCTTCATGGATCTCCCCTACAACATCCGAAAACAAATTCGACATGAAGCCTTGCTCATGGATGATGATCGCGGCAAGCCCTTCCTCACCTTAGGCCTGGCCAGTGTCTCCAGGGAGTGGAGGGACGACATCGACGAAGTCCTTTTCAACGACATCACAATCAACCCGCTCGACCATCAAGAGGTTTCCACATTCAAGGAGATGTTCTCTACCGATAGACGCAGGCAGCTTCTCACCCGCCTCTACATTGCCGTCGACGATAGCAAGACAGGTCCCTGGCACACGAAGAAGGGCATCTTCCAGATCGGCCGAATCACGGCAAGCATCGGGCACTTGTTGGGATACATCAATGACTGGGACCTTCGCAAGGATGGCGGAGGACGGCGCCCCATGGAGATCATCTTCTCAACATCGCGCTTCCCCGACGCACGTATCGATTGGTCGCACGGAAAGCGACCCATCGTGAACACCACTTCTCTGTGGCAAAAGTCACATATGAGAAGGGCCACCGGGAACTTTTTCAAACTGGCCTCCAAGCTCTTTTTGGAAGAAAACCTCAAGTTCCCGTCCTCTCTTGACATGGTTACACATCTCAGCATCCCTCCAGACTGCCTCCCCTTCACTACGGCGGGCAGGATCGTACAAGCAATGCCGAACCTGGAGACATTGATTCTTGATCCCAGATTTGATGTAGAGTCAGAAGATGGATGGGTATTCTTGAGAGGTAGGTTCTCCTGAGACCATGAACGTCATCGATGGAAAGCTCACATGTATCTCAATCTAGATCTCATCATTGATTTGTTTGAATCAGCGCCTTCTCTCCAGAGACTCGAATTGAGAAACGCATCTTTTGCTCCAGGCAATGGCACCGACCCGAGCTCGGAGGTTGAGCTATTGATGGATTCCTTCTCAGAGGTTTTGCGGGACTACAGCATTAGACTCGTGTCATTGCGTGCGAATCCTTTCAAATTGCACTATCAGTTCATCTCGCCCTTCTCGCCACGAACGAATTGGGACCCCCGGTGGAAATGGCCAAAACTACAGCATGCGGACTTGCAACTCATGGAGGAGCCGTACGTGTTCTTAACTGAACAGGCGATGGACTCGAAGCAACCGAAAGACCCGGAGCCCCTCAAGGAACGGGACAGCTGTAAATTACAGTCAGGTGAGGACTCAGACGGGTTGGAAACAGGCAAGCGGCTCAACGACCACCTCCCGGAGGATGGGGATGAGGAGGAACCCCTCCTCACAGCATCGGATCTTCTCATCGCTGCAGGAAGAGCTACTACTTCTATGCCGGTTCTAGAGTCCGCGCGCATTTCCGTCTGGTGTTATAAAGAAGGAAACCCAAGCATCTGCGCCAAGAGAACGCTGTGCCCCAAGTCCGGGAGCGTGACAGGCTCCCGCGTGTGGCTCTCTGATGACATTGATTCACAAGACCGATCGGCGATCATGGATGCGTGGACTGATTTCCTCGGACCGGATCCCAAGGTCGACGAGGGACTCGAATCGGAATTTGCCGGACCTGCACGAGCTTCACCACCTACTAGGTGATTCTGGACGCGCATGCAAATATTCCCCTGTGTGTAAGTACAATCCATGGCTTGCCAAGAGATGTTCTCATCCTCAGGGCTGAGTGTTATCAATGATACGGATGCTAACAGGCTACCGTCTCAGGGACAAAGCGTGAGCAAAATCGGACAGGGAGTCATGGAATGATCTCCTTAAACAGGCAAAGTATGAGACTTTGTCGAGGCCCTTGAGAGAAGGTTTATACGCCCCGCAGCCAGAAGCTTTCTGTCATGGTGGGATCATGCATGCAGGCTTTCCTGTTGTCCTTGGGAAAAGGTACTTCGCGGTTTGCGAGCATCAAGCTATATCTTTAGAAGCCGAATGTTGGCGAGTTTACTTTATCGGTAAAAGCTGGTAGTCAGCGTTCTCAGTTTAGTACAAATCTTTTGGAGCAACCTTTCCGACTCGGAGTGAACAGCTGCACAAGTTATGTGATTGCAGGCGCATCAGAAGCGAAGAATTACTTGGGTAATATGATTCCTGACCCATTTAGAACAGCCGGACATTCGGCCAGCTGTGCTTAGGAGCTCGACGGCGCAAGGCGAACCCCAATGACAGGAGGTCACTCGGCCCCCGTTGAGCGTTGTTGAAGGAATTGGTGACATAGGCGAATGAACACGCACCTGCGCATATCTATCAATTCGTGTACATGAGCAGTAGTCCCCCTGGGACACATTCAGTCCAGACTTCTTTCTTCAATGCAATGTATTTCACGCTCAACAAGCGTCGGATGGCCGCAGCTACTCCCCTGCTGCAGCCAATGTCGATCAGTTGTAGATGGTTACATAGAGGATGTCATAACAAGCAACCCAGGTGAGTCTCATGCCAGAAACGAGAGGCTCATTCCGGTTTGCCATATTCCGCCCTGATCTGCCAGCTCCCAAGATGATGGCCCGGTACCGGTCCAGCTTTGTGCCTGTAATCCACCCGCTGAGGATGATGAACAGGTAGGCGCCGACTATGGACAGAACTGAGACCGCCGAAGCAAAGACGCACGATCCAAGAGCATATGGCATCCGCATCATACCTGAATCGACCGCAGCTCCAGAAGCACACTCGACATCGACCTGGGATAGTCCAAGAAGTGGTTGAATGCACCAGCCGTGGCGTAGCACAAAGCTTGCTCAGCCAAATATCCGGCAGAGAATATGTAGGCGATATCTTAGATGCTGCTTGGAAATGCACCAAGGTCGCTTCGTTGCTCGTCTGTAGGCAAGATATTCCGCTCAAAGTAAGATGAAACTAGGCTGGTAGGCTTGGGTAGAAGCTACTCAAGGCGTGACGGCTATCTCATCGCCGATCGTGAAACCTTTCTCGGAGACAGTGCCGCCATCTGGATGGGCGGACAGGGGGCGATCCTGATAGGATGGACCTAGCGTCCTCGTCTTCCCATGATCTGTGGTGAGTCTACCGCTCTTGTGTATTGCTGCCAGGCCATCCGAGACCACCACCCACTTGGGCAGGCAGGCCGCTCAACCGAACTATCGCCTCCGCCTCACTCGCTCAAATCAATCTATATCGATTAAGTTTGCGACATTTCAGGCCGAGCGGAATGGGCAAGCAAGATATAACCCAGGGTCCGAACTGTGGGCACGCATCAGCAGGAGCAATTTCCTTGTACGTTACAAACTCATTCCTACGTGACCACGAGCAGGCAATGCCTCGGCGAATGTGCACATTTGTGATCAACAATTTCATCTTGATTGCCACAGCTACACACGTAATCTTCCAATTTGTTCTGTAATACCAGAACGCCAACCTTGAAATCAGGTCGTCCAAAAATCTAGAAGCTGAAGAACAATTCCATCTCCACCGATCAGAGCTTACTTCGTATTGCCCGAGCCCTGTCCTGTGCATCGCACTAAGAAACATTTCCTCCGTGCCCTTTTTTTTTTGTGTACTTGTTATTTTCCACCTTTTTTTCCTGGTTTCTTATCCCGGCTACGATCTCCTGCTTGAGCACGTGCAGCCTCGGGATCTTTTTTCCCCTTTGCGTCTCTTCTTCACATTTGCCCTTGTACTCGCCCTCGCACTTGGTTGAGGCTGTCCATTACTCAGAATCTTCCGGCTGGCTCAAATTACCCTTTCCCCGCCTGCCGCGTTTCTTTTTCCTAATCTTCTTCTGGCTCGAGTGGGGCTGAGGACGGCTGATAGTTGTGCTCTCGGGAACCGGAAGCTGTTGCGACCGAGTGTCGGCTTCGCCGAGGAGTGGTGCGCCGATGCGCTCGTGGCGCTCAGAGGACGAGCCAGAGGCCATGCCGCTTGCTATGCCTAGGTCGTCGGTATCTAACCCAACCTACTGGTTCATGTTAGCCGCAGGCCACGGGTAAGAAACTGACGCGATCCGGAACATTTCAGGCCATGCGAGATGGGCATCTGTGAATGGATGGGGAAAAGGAACTCACGTATTTCTTCTTCTTCGACTTGCCGCCGCCGCCGCCCTGAGAGCCCCACCAGTTACGGCCCCCGCGAGGATTGCGCTGGCCTTGGCGACCAGCAGGCGGGGGCGAGACCGACCTACCATTACGGTTACCGGAAGATGAGGACGAGCCAGGACCGCCGAAGGGGGATGGCTGTCCCGGAGGACGAGACCCGGCACCGCTAGGTTTGTTGCCACGGTTCTTGTTGCCACGGCTCTTGTTGGACGACTGAGGGCGCTCAGAGGATGGCTGCGAGCCAGGCGTCCTAGCTGATGGTGGCGGCCCGCTCGTACGTGAGGGTGAGCCAGAGCCGCCGGAAGATTGGTGAGAGGCGCCATCATCGGCTGCGCCTTGCATACTGGAGGTGTTGTTCGCAAGCCACTGCGTGTATCCGGTCTGATGCTTAAGCCACACCTTGTACTCGGTCTGTCCGGGCAACCACAGCCTTGCAACGAGCACGTTCTGGCCTTGGTACTCAGCGCGAAACATGCCCTCTCTGACATCGCAGTCAACTTTATTGCCGACCTTGGAGACATCTCCATGCCTACCTGCCTTGCAGACACAGGCGACAGGGTCGTCGCCAGGGTTACCGTTGGGGTCGGTAACTGCGCCAGTCGGGTGGTGAATAGGAAAGCCTAGGATCTCCTCCCTCCTCTTTTGGTGCTTCCTGGTAGCCTCGGCTTCTTCAAGCGTCTTGTGGGTCCTTCTGCCACTGCAATCGGCGCCGGTGCTGCTATTGCCAGCCTTGCTGGTGTTGTCACTCGAGCCCCCGGCCTCGGAGGAAGAGGAACCAGGAGCGGTAGTGTCGGAGCCCTGCGAGTGCTCTGACGTCTCTGACCCATGGGGAACATCGTTCGACCCATTGGTAGGGGTGAGAGGACGACCGTTCGTATCGCGAGGGGCATCAGCGTTGTCGGGACTCGTGGCGCCGGGGCGGTCGGCGCCAGGGCCCTGCGGGTGACCTTCCGGTGTGGGCCCATGGGGAACAACGTTCGACCCATTGTGAGGGCTGGAAGGGTCACTGCGCGTGCTGGGATCGGCCTCAAGGCCGTCGGGACTGGCATTGCCAGGCTGGGTTTGCGGGCCCTCGGGCTCCGTCTCCTGAGGAGCACCCAGGGGCTCGGGCTCGTCGCTGGTGTTGTCAGCGGGAGACGGAGAGCTCGAGGGCTCCGTGCCAGGCGCCTCTGCCTGTCCTCCGGAGCTTGGCTCGTGAGGGGCGCCGGGGGTGTTGTCATCATCCCGGTCTTGCTGCGAGTCCTCTGCAGCGCCGCCGCCATCAGGCTCCTCGTCGCCAGGCTCGACCTCGGCGTGGTCGGCCCTGTCTGCCTCGCCCACGTCGGAAAGTGGCCTGAGACAGTTGGGTGGTGTTAGCGATCGAGGCATCCGGCTGCCCATGAACTGGAGCAGGAGGCGATCCCCGCCCTGGATGTCCCAGACGTTCGGCCAGAGAGGCCACTCCCGGCAGCAGGATTGCCAGATGTGACCGATGAGGTTGACGTTGAACAGGTCCACTCCACTAAAGTGATACCGAAAGCGTCCACCAGAGCACGCCGCGGGAGGGATGGGGGAAGGGCCGCTGAAGAGTCGACGGTGCTGACGCCCGGTGCCCGTTGTGGGTTGAGCTGCCCACAGGTCAAAGCGACCGTCACCGCCGATGGTCGTGATGTGCTGAATGATGAAAGCGACAACTGGGTAGATGAAAGGAAACAACTGGCTGCCGCCGAAGAGGGCCTGCAGTTGCTGGGCGACCTGAAGCTTGATGAACGTTCTGAACTGTCGAACGACGTCAGGATGCAGAGTTGAAGGGGTGCTGCCGTTAGAGCTGTCGTTCTTAATGGCGTCGACCCGCTCGGAGACCTCCTCAACGCGCTTGCTCGTGTCGGCGCTCTGCGTGTTGAAGTCATTCTGGAGGCGGTCAAGTTTGTCATCGCTGGATTGCAGATGTGCATCAACTTTGGACTCATGCCTGGCCTGCTCAGCGCGGCGATCCTCTTCAGACTTGTGGAGGCGCTTGTTGGAGTCGTCGCGCAGCTTGTTGATGGCCTTCTTGTTCTCGGCGCTCTCCTTCTTGTTCTCGGCACGGTCCTTCTTGAGGTCTTCCTTTGTGGCTTGGCCATTCATCAATGTCTGAACCGTCTCCCACAGCGACTTGATCTCATTCTGCATTGCCGTCTTGTCCGCCTTACGCTCGGCCTTTTCCTCGGCAAGCTCACTGCGCACCTTCGCAATTTCTTTCTCTTGCTCAGTGTTCTTCTCGCGCCACTCTTTCTCAAGTCCATCGACTCGGTTGATCAGCAGGCTTAGGGAATCCCTGATCTCTTTGATGCGATTGCCCAGCTGGCTCCCGAGTCCATCAATTCGCTTGCCTAAGGATTCAAACAGCTTGTCGACCCTTGCGGACAGCTCGTGCAGTTCGCCTTTAAGCTTCTGGCGGGCTTCGTCGTCTTCCGCAGTGTTCTTAAGCTCGCCGAGCCGGACTTCAATGATTTCTATTGCCCGCTTGAGTTCCTCGACGATCTCTGAGCTTGCTGTACTGCTTTCAAGCTGGCCGAGCCGCTCATGGAAAAGCTTTATGTGTGCTCTGAGCTGCATTCCACATGATTCAACGGCAGTGAGCCTCTTGCCCAGATGCCCGATGATCAATCCCAAGTAAGCAAGCGCGCCTTCGACCCGCTGAACGGTCGCTGCGGTCATTTCTCTTGTGGTCTTGATTGAAACGACGAGCCTCTTGTCAAACTCAGCAACTTCACCACTGAGCCGGCCGACCATGCCGATAAGACCCTGTTGGCCGCGCGCGAGCCCGGAGACATCGGCCTTGACCTGGGGCACTTCGGCGGCACACCTGCCGAGCCACTTGATCGTCTTGAGCAGGCCGGCGAGGAAGGCGGCTGACACGAGGGTGACAATGAAAGCCACGCAAAACGCCACGCAAATGATAAGCGACAGGCCGCGAGAAATCCCAAAGAGCTGAAGGCAAAAGAACAACCCAGTCGAGGGGAGGCAGGTGACAGGCAGGATGGCGGGGGCAGAGATGACCGAGATGAGGGCGGCGAGTCCCGTGAACAGGGCCCTTGCTAACACGAGTGCCAGAGCGAAGGCGGCACAGCGATCCTCGACTCGGAGGCTGAGGAACCATGACAGGGCGGACTTAGCTTGGGGTGGCAGGATGGACTTGGCTTCAGCGGTGAGCAGCTTCACCATGAGCTTGAAGGCGCCGGAGATGTCCTGCAGTTCGATCGCTGTCTGGGGCTCGGGCTCGGAGTCTGGCTCGACTTCAGGCAGAGCGGTTGGGGTAGGCTCTGGCGTAGGCATCGTTGTGGACATGGCTGGGACCCAAGTAGATTTGGCCACGGGTGAAGGTGTCGCGGCTGTCGGGGTTACCTGGAAAGGCGTCCCAAGGGTCGTGATGAAGTCAGGAGTCGAGAGCGTAATCCAGGGCATGGCCAGGCTGGTCTGAGTCGGCAGCTCGGGTGGGAGCAGCCAATTGTCGTTGCCGACGGTAGTGTTGTTGACCATCATCGGCTCGCCCAGGATCCCGTCAGCCGAGGTGTCGATTCTGCCCTGCCATGGAAAGGAGCCCACGCAGACTAGGATGAACCAGATGGCCAAGACCTTCTGCAAATAACTAGGCCAGTAGGTCGATCTACCGCGTCCCTGATCAGAGGGCTCGACGGCAGCGACCGTTTCGCTTGTACCCAAAGTAGTGTCGCGCGTGGCACGCTGGTCGCCTCCTGTCGCTTCAAGATGTGTGACAGGGAGTATCAGGAAGATGCATGCCGACATACAAATGGTAACTACTTCTCGGACAGACACAGTGTCTTGATAGGTATCCCGTAGTAGAAGAGCGATACCACATGCCCAAAAGACGAAGGCCACGACCTTGGCACCTGTGTGACCAAGAAGCCGAAGGGAGGGGGAGATTTGGTTGGAGTTGGGTACCAGGAGCAGACCGAGGAAGCGAAGGAAGAAGAGGATGTTGAGAGAGTCGCCGATGTAGCTGCTGCCCTCATGATAGGCATGATAGGATGCAAGCGCCACGTAGACGAAGCTGCTGGCAAGAAGAACGTATTTCAATGAGAAGTTTAGCAAGCCTAACAAGGCGCCGAAGACGCCTTGTATGGCCGACATGGTGGTGTTTGTTACGGCAAAGCCGTAGGTATCTTTGGTGAGGTCGAGGTTTAGGTATGGAGGTTTGGGTATGTAGGGTGAGGGTGACGTCGAGATCGAAGTTCTGCGGTATCAAGTTTGTTAGCGACCGAAGGGAAGACCTTCTTGTCTGTGGTGGACTAGTGCGGCGGGTGGCGGGCGGCAGACGGTAGTTTTGTCGATAGAGCGGCAGTCAAAGTAGAAGGGCTGTGAGAGTAGAACGGAAGTGCGAGTAGAAGGGAAGTGAGAGTAGAAGGGCAGCGAGAGTAGAAGAGCCATAAAAGTAGAAGGCTCCGAGCGTAGAGGCTGTAAGGGTAGATGGCAGTGGGGAGGGTGTCAGTTGAGGACGACAAACAAACCTCGATGCTTTGATATTAGATTCGACGATTTGTCGAGGGTTGGTACATGTGCCAAACTGGAGTCGAGGAACGAGTCCCCTTTGCTCGAGATGGCGCTTTGGCTGTACCGTGGCTGGGTCGCACAAGATGCGTGCTTCAGTATCAACAACTTGGAGTTACGAAACAAGTTCGTCTTGCCCGAAATCGTTGATAGAATTTGGTATGGTGCTTGGGATTGTCGATGGTTGACAACTCTCGAAGGCAGAACCAGATGGGTTGAGGAAAGGAAGAAAGGAAGGTTGGGTTGGGACTGGGACGGCAGGGGATTTTGATCAGGTGGAATTGGACCAAGCTTACAGGCAGTGCGGATGGTGGGGTCGAACCTCGAGTGAATTGTTCTATCTATCACTGGTCTCTCTGCCCAGGTGAGTTCTGAGCTGCCAGTCAAACACTTCTGGGTGGAGGGGCCAGTCAGTCGCAGACAGCAAACGACATGTCTAGCTTGGATCAACCACAAATGACGCATGGAATTGGTTGGCCCAGCAGCAAATGGGTCGGCTGGAGAGACGACCGTAACAGACTCAGATATCTCATAGAAACATAGGAAGATTGCACACGGTGCTCGTACAAGCTGCTATTTACAGCCAGTTGTGCCTCTTAGTATCGACTTCTAATCGAGTTCCAATGGCCTTGCTGCTCGCTTTCTTTCCGCCGAGCGGCAACGTCACGTTTGAAGTGTTTACCGACCTCACAGACGTGACCGGAGCTCAGCTTTGGAGAATCAGGCGGATGACGGCCACGGGGTGCTTTCTCTGGCTGCATCGACATAGAAGGCGACCAATATCAGGTCCCCCATACTGCCTTTTACCCCCAGTTTGTTACCCATCTATCGTGCCTGCGCGCCGTCATGGCGGCGCCGGCAGTCTTTGACAACACCACCGCGAGCAAGAACGCTTCCATAATCGTCTGCGACGGTTGACGAGAGCACATCTTCAACACCATCATTACTACCTTGCAACATTGTTTTATCCCCCCGAACATGGGGGAAATGCACTTAGAAACCGAAGCGTCAGCCTCCGTGAAGTCCATACTTGAGTATAGTATACTCTGCATCACAGAGTTGTGAGAGGCTACCTATATGCATTAAGCGCGAGGAGGAATAGTTGCAGCGAGACCATGGAGCTTCTGACCGGGCTGAGTAGAACGAACTTTGGGACTGCTAGTATTTTCTACTCTGGCGGATTTCTGTTTCAATAGCTTCAAGCGTAGCTACCCTATATCCTCAACTGAATGTCGTCGTTCTGCCGGATGAGTCTACCACGGCAACCACTGCAGCTGTCCCCTCGTGCATCACCACACAGGACTGCAGGCCGACTGTGCAACAACACTTGTGGGGCGCTGTCGCGTACATTTGTGAAGATAATCCGAGGCCACGTGCCTACTAGCTGTGCTTTCCCTGCCGAGTTCGACTCCCAAGATGTTACCCACGACGGCATGGGCCCGGTCTTTTGCTTGTCGGCGTTCGGCCGTGATATGATAGTTCTCCAGGCGGTGGTGTTTCCGATCGTCATAGCTGCTTGGCTCAGACTAGCAAGAAGGACAGCCGAGTGCTAGACCACCAGTCTCACAAATCTTAAGAAATGGTTGCTGATGCTCCATCTTGGGACGAAACCGTTGTCTGATTCATGCCGCGGCCCGGGATCTGGGGAACCACGGCAAGTGCCGAAAGGAGGCCTATATCCAGGCCCCATCTGATGTGGTCACAAAGAGCAGCCATCTGGATGAGCAGATGGGACGGGCTATCACAAAAGATCGAGTCCATAGTTGCAGGCTGCGTTGCCAACTTCGCTCGTTGAGTGTATGTGAGGAATTACCTAGAATGCAAAAGCGAACTTGCTGGCCTTGGTTCTCGGGATGCTCCTGTTTCATCCTTACTTGATGACATGATGGGCCACTCGTAGCCACATCTCTCAAAGTACCCAAGTGCTCGTAGCAGAAACCACAGTATTCATCTACGGCATCCATGGATGACAAGAGCAGCAGCACTCGCCGGGCCTCATCAGAAGACTGCCCTTGCGCCGAACTCAGCTCCAGCTGGTGTTTACATTTTTAAAAGCAATACCGCTGAGATACTTGCGCGCTGACATAGTATTGTAGTGTTCTGCTTTGGGGTCAATGGCCTCGGGACCATTCAAGTTTGATGAGTGGTGTGCCCAGACGGGCCAGTCGGCCATCGACGTGGTGTTGGAGGGAGTCACGTGCTCAGGCGGTCAGTGTCAGCACTAACCTCCTTTCGGGTGGCCAAACCGGCTGCCATCAATCAATCTGCTATCAATCAACATGGGTCTTTTTGATGTTACGCTGTGTGCAGAATGGCGCCAGTTCTGTTGTGTGTTCTGCCGAGGCATCAGAAAGCAATCCATGCATCGCCTTCGAGCACCAGAATGAGCCCCGCGTAGCATGGCCTGACCTTGCTGGCACACCACAACGCTCGACTTCGTTCACTTTGCCAAGCACCATGGACCAGAGCGCGGGACAGGGGCTCTTCGAGACACGCGCCATTCGTGTCCTCCTCAGCATCGTGCTGTCGGCGTCTCTAGCGTGGTACCTTCTCGGCCGTAGCCAACGCCGCCGTGTGAGCAAAGACCCATTCAATCGCCAATCGTGTTCTGATCACTTGCTAACGTTTGCTTAGGCTGAGGAGCGCTTTGCCGCTCAGCGAGGGTGCCTGCCGCCAAAGACATGGGACTCGAGGTGGCCCCTTGGCCTGGACATGCTGCTCAAGGCCCTCAAGTTCGCCAGGACCGAGCAGATCCTGCAGTTCTTCCTCGAGGTCGTCGACGACAATGGCACCACCTTCGTCCAGGAGCTGCTGGGCGCCACGGGCATCGACACGGTGGATCCGGAGAACATTGAGGCCGTCCTCTCCACCAACTTCGAGGGTACGTCGGCGACGTCCCCGCAGTCGCAGCGGACCTGACTGCTAACTAACAGTCGCCCAGATTACGGCCTTGGGCTGCGAGCACCCCACTTCAAGCCCCTTCTCGGCAGCGGCATCTTCACCCAAGACGGCGCGCCGTGGAAGCACTCGCGGGCCCTCCTGAGACCCCAGTTCGCCTCCAACCGATCCCAGAACTTCGAGCAGATCAAAAACTGCGTCCAGGACCTCATCGGCGCCATCCCGGGCGACGGCAGCACGGTCGACCTGCAGCCGCTCTTCTTCAAGCTGACCTTCGACACGACCATGTTCCTGCTCTTCGGCGACTCGGTGCTGGACCTCGACTGGGGCGCGGTCGCGGGCCAGGAGTCGTCGTTCGCGCAGGCCTTCAACCTCGCCCAGGACTACCTCGCGCACCGCGGCCGCCTCGGCCAGTTCTACTGGCTGCTCAACGACAGGACCTTCCGCGACGCGTGCAGGAGGTGCCACCGGTTTGTGGACGAGGCGGTGGACAAGGCGCTGCGGCCGAGCAACGGAGGCGGCGCACTGGACAAGGGCAAGGAGGAGCTGCGCAGCAGTTACTCGTTCATTGATGCCTTGGCGGAGCAGACGCAGGACAGGAAGGTGCTGCGGGATCAGTGCTTTAACGTGCTGCTCGCGGGCCGCGACACCACTGGGTGCTGCCTGTCATGGTCAATGAGGCTCCTGGCTCGTCACCCGACGGTCTTCCAGCGCTTGCGAGACGAGGTCGCCAGCGTCTGTGGCCTTGGACCTGGCTCGCAGCCGCCGTCGCGAGACGACCTGAAGCCTGCGCGGATGCCATATTTAAGTCTAGTGGTCAAAGAAGGCAAGCACTCCCACCGACCATCCCCCCACCTCCAACACAGAGCACTAACTTCCCGCAGTCCTCCGTCTGTACCCCTCCGTCCCCGTCAACTCAAGAGAAGCCAACCGCCTAACCACCCTCCCCATCGGCGGCGGCCCAGACGGCAAGGCGCCCATCCTCGTCCGGCCAGGCCAGGCAGTCGGCTACTGCGTGTACGCGATGCACAGGCGCAAGGACATCTACGGCGACGACGCCGAGGCGTTCCGGCCGGAGCGCTGGGAGGAGGAGGAGGGCCTCAAGGACGTGGGCTGGGCGTACCTGCCCTTCAACGGCGGGCCCCGCCTGTGCCTGGGCCAGGACTTTGCGCTGCTCGAGGTCTCGTACACGCTGTGCCGCCTGGTCCAGGTGTTCCCCCACATCGCCGTGCCGGCGTCCGAGCCGCGTGTTGATGTCGGCCGGGAGAGGCAGGCCCTGACGCTGGTTGTTGCTAGCGCCGACGGGTGCCGCGTGGCCCTGGGTTCCGCGGAGGCTGCTGCTCGCCCATAGTTAGAGTTTCCCAAGCTCTCAACAAAATAAGGCACGTCGGGTCTGGCGCTGGCGTTACGAGTCGGACCGATCGATGTGCTTGTACACTGACAGGCGCGGGTCTAGTTGGTTCTCAGAGGCGCCGGCGCGATGGCTAGGCTAATATCGCGATGGCGGCTGCCTGCCTCATGGGGTGGGTGAAACAGTGTCGTCTTGTGGGCACAGACCGCTGCAGCCAGGGGGCTGATTCTCTCCGAGACGCCAAGCCGTTATGCGCCGCCCCGTGGGGACTATAAGCTTTTGTACACCTAGAGGACAATCCTCATCTGTGTGGGTCTTTCCTCAAAGAAGATGGAACAATGGACGAACTCGGGCCAATGAGAATATGAATCTCATTAATCTAAACCATTACTACTTATCATCTTATTGCATATGTGCCCGCTGAAGGATATCATATGGCGCACTTTCTTCCTATGCCAGGTGTACTTCTAAAGTGTCGACACTCTGTGCTGACCTCTGGGTCAACATGTCACGAGCACTTTGGTCTAAAGTAGAGACCCGCAATAGCCAAAGTCGCACATCCAGAATGCTCGGTACCGATTTGACCCATCCATCGCATTTAGTCTCCTTGACAAAGCGAGTCTGTAAACACTGAGCATCTTAGAAATTTCCAGGTGACGTGACTTCAAGCTATCTGTCTACCCCGGCACAACTGTTGTTCAGCCAAATCAGCTTTGAGTTGAGCAGCTACCGCCCTATGACCAGTGCGGCGCCTGAATCGCCGGTGGGAACCACTATTGCGCAAACCTTCGATCGCAGACACTAATGAACCCGCCAATCTCCGATCCAACCTCCAGCGCACTCTCTTCCCAGCCCAAGATATTCCCAGCGGCAATAGTGTCATGCGGCGCATCACTCTCGCAGTAAAGCTGGACATCATTCCCAGGCATGGTGCGCATCTCCTCAGCCCAGGCCACAATGCCAGGCCCGAGAACCTCGCACTCGCCAAAGTGGGCAAATATAGGAACGGCCGTGGCAAAAGGGTGCCCGAGGGGCGTGATGTACGCCCTGCTCGAGCTGTCGACATCGCCGGGCGGAGCATAGCTCCTCGCCCCTAGCTGCAGGTTCGACACAGCGACATAGTCCGTCCGGTAAGCCTCCCGGCTCTGATAATCCCCCGCCGGACCCAGGGGCGCGACCCACGGGGACACGAGAGCGGCAGCGCCGGGCCGTTTGATGCCGGTAGTAGGGTTCTGCTGGAGGTACCGCAGGAACGCGATACACAGGTTCGCCCCGGCGCTGTCACCACCAATAGTGATAGATTCTGGCGGTATCCCAAGCGTCTCGGTGAGGTATCCGTACCCGGTGATTACGTCTTGCAGCGCAGCTGGGAAGGGGTTCCGACCACCATGTCCCGAGAGCCGGTATTCAAGACAGAAGACCGCGTCAGCCTTGGCGTGGTCGAGGAGCGTCTGGGCGAGGAAACCGCAGTATAGCTTCCTTGAATCGCCTATGATGAAGGCCCCGCCGTGGTTCCAGAGGATGATCCGGGCCTTCTTCGTAGGTGCGTCCGCGGGCCTGGCGGGGTACCATGTCCCGCCGACCTTGCACGGCGTCACTGCCGCCGAGGGTGTAGCTGGGCCTCGGTAGAATGAACTGGGGAACTTTGAAGAGTCGATTATCTGGAACCGGTCTCCCTGGCTGCCACTTTCCAGTGTCTGAGCTGCGCTGATGCCGGCCTGACCTACCACGTCCAGATAGCTTCGGATGAGACGCGCAGCGAGGGTCTGTCTGAAGGTCCATCTCGGGTGAGGGCGCCGGATGACGGCGATGAGGACGGTGTATGGCAGGCTGATGATGATCAGGGCTATCCTTGAGAAATGGCCGATCTGCCGCCATGGTGAGCGAGTCGAGATGGGTGGTGCTGGCTGAGACATGGCTTGCCTTGCCCAATCTTCAAGTGTCAGCAGCGAGGGAAAAGGATCCAGCAAGCAAAGCTTGCCTCGTCCAGCTTCCCCTTGCCGTCACTGCGCAGTCTGTCTCGCTCGCATCCTGTGTGCCGCCCAACCGGTCGGGAGGTGCGTCATTGCAGGCAGTCAGGAAGCACCAAAAGCTGCCAAGCGACTCTGGTCGGAGATATAGTAAGCTGCAGCCCTGTCAGATGTCAGAATTGCCCTTGTGATCGATCCCGTGCATATCAGCTCTTCATGCTTGTACCTGGGCTCTTCCATGAGAACGAGCGTACGAGCATACGAGCACCTTACATCGCACAAGCGTGGTGACTAGTTTCGGAGTGGTGAGCGACCAGGTTGCTTGAATTCTAAATGGCGTACTGTGGAGATGGCCTGGTGTTTTTGGAACTCTAGTAGAGGTTGTCATCGGGCTCGGTCTTGTGGTCGGGAGATCAATGTTGGTTGCTGAGGGCTGCCCAGCTGCCCTGGCGGCCTGGTGCCCGGGGCCCTGGGTTTCCCTGCTGCCGCCCTGGCCTCCCCGCTGCCCTTGGCCTGGTGCCCGCTGCCTCCCTGCTCTGCAGGCCCTCTTATCGATAAAGCTGCCACGCCTACACCTTCTCCTAGCTTCATTATTCCTCAAGCAAGCCTCACCCTTCAAATCTCCGTGAGTGCAATTTCTATCTCGATCAGCATCCTAGTCGCAATGCCTGTATCTGTAATGATGTGGGTACCACTCCATCAATTATTTGTCCTAGTTGATGTGGCTGACTTCTCTCTTGCAATCCAGGGTATGGGGTGTCTGAGAAACGTCAGACCTCTTTCTGCCCTCAGGCAATGCACGCTTTGCTCGCATCATGCGCGGGCCGCCGGGTTGACAGGCTCCACGAGTTTGCCTGGGACGGGAGAGTGGAGTCGAAACGTCGGGCCCTCTGGGTTGACAAGCTCCACGAGTTCGTTTGGGCCGGCAAGGTGGAGTTCAAACGTCGGGTAATATTCTTATCCTATTTTCTACGTCTGGGTCTAATACCTGTACTGACGGGAAAGTGTTTGGCCATCTCGATGGGCCCTTGGCCTTGGCCTCCCGCCGTGTCATATACCTGAGCCTTGGCTGCTCCGAGTCAGGCTTGTCCACGCACGCGTGGCCGCGGGCGGGGGGCTCGGCAACAGCTGGAGCTCTCTGTCTGATTGCCCATCTCGGAGCCCAGCTGCGCACAGAAGCTGGGCTGAGGAGCTTGGGATACCAAGATCAAGAGAAATAGGCTTGATCTGACCTTGGGAGAGCCGGCGTGACGGGTTGCAGCCAGAGGCACGGTTCCAGTGGTCGGAGCAGTCCAAAGTCTGTCTAGCAATCCAAATTGGCGAAGCCTCTTGGGGGCGTCTCGAACACTTCTCGGTCGACAAAAGATGCAATTGTTGGCCCTGCATGTACTGCACGCACAGCAAGTTTTTTTTTCCCACCACACCTCCTGCGAGTCGAGTCGAGCCGAGGCGGATTTTGGGTTTGTCGACTCATGTGGTGTTCAGGCCAGCGGGTTTCACCAGTAAAACCCCCCCTCTCCTCCCTGGTGCAAAAGCCAAAAGTTTAATTAGGCTCTGAAATAAGGTTGCCGATGCATGCGCCTACGATTCGGCCCCCTCCGGAACAAGATCTGACACAGTTTACCAACCCAAGCGCACGATAGCGCGCGTTCCACGGGCGGCTGGCTGCTAGTGCTGTCTGTCATCTCAAAACCGGGGACTGGCCAAGCAGCCGTTGCGCCTCGCCCAGCAGCGGTTTGAGCCCCGGGAGAACCACGGGTTGGGCCGCAAGAGAGGAGGGCTACATCAGACCTTGTGATGCTGCGCCGAGGTGCAACTACATCTAACATCTGGACTGGTCCTTTCCACTAAACCCCTCTACAAGTGACTTGGGATGAGTTTTGGTCCGCTTGATAGAGCCGAGCTCACGTAACCTGGCCGTCCCCAGCGGGCGGGCAAAGTGGACAACATCGCGATGACGGAATAAAGTTCACACCTTGTCAGCGATTCGCAACCTCGCGAGTCGCAGGTCCATGTCAGGATGCACGCCTACTCAGGCACAACATAACGTATACCTACTCGGAGTTTCTACTGTGGGTCCACACCCTACGGGCAGAGCTGTATGAACCCGTTCCAGAAGGACCACCCACACCGTCCGGGCTGGTGGCGGACAGGCAGAGCTAATTCCAAGTAAGGTTGATATATCAGTGGTTGCCAATGTCTGCCAGCACCCGAACACGAGGGCCTTGTCTCTCTCAAGGTAATGAATGTCGACTACACGTCAACCACCAGCACTCTCGCCGACGGAAACATACGCACGCCGACGGAGCCCGTATACACGCTAATGGGCTAGCTCACGAGACACAAGATGGATACGGATGTTCGAGGCTCGGAAGGGGTCGAGCTGCCGATGGACAACAGGTCGGGGGTTGTGGTCGCCGTCGCCTCGACCTTGATACCGCTGGCCGCACTGGTGGTCGCCCTGCGCTTCTACGCCCGACATCACCTGGACCGCTGGGTTGGCATCGATGATTGGGCTGTCTTGATATCCCTAGTAAGATTCCGTCGCCGTGCAAGCTAGGACAGCCGCTGGGACACAGTACTGACATGCCTCTTAGGTTTTCACCGTGGCCAAGGGCACCACGATATGTCTCATGGCACAGGTGGGACTAGGGCAACACCTCTGGAACCTAAGCGAGTGGCAGATTGAGCAGTACTTCAAGGTGAGTTCACCAACGAATATTAACTCACTTGAGCCACAAACTAACCACTGCCAACAGCGCTTCTACTTTACAATCATCCTGTACTACTGCGCTCTGGGCTCGATCAAGATTGCGCTGCTGCTGCAATACCGCCGCATATTCGGATCAAAGCTGCGTCGGGTGATCAACATTGCCCTGGTTGTCATTGGCTCATGGAGCATCGCCCTCGTCCTGGTGTCCATCTTCACATGCCACCCAATCTCAGGATACTGGATAAAGGACCTGAAGGCCACCTGCATTCCTACTTACCAGTGGTATATCCATTCCGCTGGCAATATCCTGAGCGATATCGTGATATTCACCTTGCCCATACCGATTCTATGGAACATGAAGGTTTCGACAAGACAGCGGCTCCTCCTCATCCTTGTGTTCTCATTGGGCCTTCTGTAAGTTGACCCCCGCTAAGGGCGAGGCCATCACTATAACCACCGCCATGCTGACGATGTGGCCAAAGTAACTGCTCCATATCAGGTATCAGGATCAAGTACCTCCCGATAGTGAACCGCGACCCAGACGTCACGTACGTGAACCTCGACGCCGCCGCCTGGTCGATAGCCGAGGTGTGCCTCGCAATAATCTGCGCCTGCCTCCCGACCCTACGCCCCATATACGCCCGCGCCGCCAGGCAGAGACTCACAGGCAGCCTGCGGCCCAGCCTGAGGCGGCACAAGACGTCCTACTACAAGGGCCCCGCGCGCGACTTGCTCACGGCCGAGGAGGCCGTGCCGGACCCCTTTGGGTCGTCCTCCACGGGCATGATGTCCCGCGACCACAAGAGCGACGTTGAGAAGCTCATCGCCAGCCCGCGGGTGAGCATGAAGCCCAGCACGATCGACACGGGCTCCGACTACACGCGGACGGGGACGTACATGTCGATGTCGTCATCATCGCGCTCGCAGTCGCAGTGCGAGCACTACAAGTGCTACGAGCTCGTCGAGAGCCCGCTGGCGCAGCAGCCCGAGCGCAAGATGTCGAGGGCCGCCCGGGGCTGGGCGCCGGCGCCCATCACCAGCCCGTGCCAGCCGCCCGAGCACCGGCGGCCGTCGGTCCAGAGCATCCTGGACGAGATCGTGGTCACGCAGCCGCCGAGCGCGGTCATACACGAGGCCCTCGGCAGCAACTTCCCGATCCGGGTCGCGGGCAACGTCCAGCCCCTCGGCGAGGCGCGGGGCCGGTTCAGCTCCATCGACACGGTCGCGAGCGAGGGGCTCAGTGCCCCTCGGCCGAGAATAAAGCGCATGGCCTCAGAAGGCTCGGCCGCCTCGCACTTGCAAACGTCGCATTTCACATCCTGGCGGGAACCGGGGTCGGCGCGGCTGCACGCACCGGTCGACTACTTCAACAGGGTCGATTTCCAGGCTGTAGGCTGGGGCGGGTCGGCAAACCCATCTATCAGGGAGGTAGATCATGCGCCGAGGGATCTTGTCTAGACCCTACTACAGAATTATACGCAATTTCATGTGCATACTTACGGGGATGTGTGGACAGGAGGATCGGAGATTCATCCTTCAACATTTCTTTTATGATACCCAGAAGGCTTTTGGGGCAAGCACCACTATAGACGGCGGGCGGGAGGGCATCCGCAAGGAATACTATCAAACAGGCATTATTCAGAATATTGTTTAGTCTTTTAATTTGACGTTACACGTTCTTCCCACAGTATCCGTGACTCCATGGAAACAAGTGACATTACGCCCGTGATTCGTACCCAGGCAGAAAAGCTACGACGGGGGTTGCAAAACACTACACACACTACACCAAGCCCGCATTGCGGATCTACACACCGTCTGCAGTCCGCCGTCTCCGATCTCCAGCCCTCAAATCCCGACGCACATTTCCGGCATGATAAATCCGCCACACCACCTGGGCAGCCTCCAGCCGGCCCCGAAAACCCGAAGCCGAACTTGACTGACTGACTGATCGACTGAATGACTCTCCGCGACGAACGCCACCCTCACCCGGCCGTTTTGCCACACTCACATGAATCGACGACAAGCCCACGCCCGCCGCGGGTCAGCATCGGCGCCGAGGGTGGCCCAGCCCAACCTTGCCCAATGCTACGCGACGAAACAACACGCCCCCACCACTTCACACGCAGCTCTTCTCCGTCCCAAGTGTGCGGGCGGGCGTCCGACAACTAGGGTGAGAAGCCCGTAGTTGGGATCTGGGCGGTGGTCACCCGAAGATCATCCACAATACGACGGTAGGTTTTTGGTTCTTTGGAACATCTGCAGCCCTGAGGGCGCGCTGGGCGCGCTCAGATGCTTACCTCCTGATCGGGTTGATAAGCATAGGCTTGGCTGCTGCACCTCTTCTCAGAAGCTGCCTCTCCCTCGGATGGCTCGGGGGCGAGGATCCGGCAATAGTTACCTTGTTTTGGTGGGTAATTATGCAAAATCTGCAACGCTGTTCAGATTATACATAATTAGCAGGACGTTCGCTGATCTTTTCTTGGCGGGCGTTGCCTCGCGGCCTGTTCTTGGCACACAGCCTTCTCCTGAATAACGTCCTGTACATGGCCAAGGCAAATGGGTCTCTGCGACAGCCTCGCGCTGTCGTGGACTCGTTTGATTCCTGTGTCAGCTCCTCGTTGGCAGACAAAGTTTGCTTGTTGCCGGGGCTGGCGATCGGGGTGTTTGGACAAGTTGGCGTGTCTGAGGGCCACGTGGGATTCACTACTCGCAGCCTTGCTGGATCGCCTGTGTTGAGCCGGAAGGCCTTTGCACAGCTGCTGTCAGTACCTTCTGACCGTGATCTTTGGTCGCCACCTGAACCGCATGTTCTAGCTTGACTCTGATCCTTCTCGCTCAATTTCCTAGGCCGCCTGCGGATCTGTGCATTGCTGGCTCGCCACGTCTTACGGAGGCGCCGCCCGAGGGATACATGGCAGGTGATGGCTTATGAGGAATCACGTACAGGGGACATTTCTGCTTGTTGCGCAAGACAAGATGACAGAAGTGTGGGTGTTTGGTGTCAATGTTGGCTACCTAGGTACCTTTCCCAAGTGCTACTAGTAGTCAGGACTAGCCCGGCTGGTGGAGATTCCAAGGTTGACTACTGTGCCATCGGAACTGGGTCTGATTATCTCTGATGTACAGACTTACTCAAGCCTACACTGATTGACAAAGACTCCCTATCATCGCCCTTCCTTATAAAACGCAAATGCCGGACTGTCCAAGTCCATCCACGTGTCTGGGAAAAGAAGCCTCCACGGGTTCCAGCCTAACCCAGGACCCAGGCGCCAGCAGCAAGCATCACTGACCCAGTCGCCTAGGAAAGGCGGCACGGTCTCTACGCAGGCTTTGTCTTGACGGCATTTCTGCTAGTATTGGATGCTTTCGAGACGCTCCGGGTGATCGGGTCAGCCACGTCTCTGTACGAAGACTCACCCGCCAGCATGACGGCGCGGTCGAGGGCATAAGGGAGGCCGCGATGGCGTCCGCGGATCATCATGGCGCAGATGACGAGCTTCGCGAACGTGCTGAACTGGCCACACAGCGAGGTCATGACGGTGGGGTGCCCGAGGGAGAGCCCGACATTGCCGCTAGAAAGCAGTTGTGAGCAGTGAGCGCGAGTGGGGTGGGGGTATTGTGCACTCACTAAGCCGAGACAACCTCGAAAAATACGGAGAAGACTGAGAATGCCTAGGGGGGGTGAACGCGTCAGTTAAGTCCTGTCGAGCAACTCCGTACATCTGATAGGCTACTCACAGGCTCTTCCAGGTCCTTTATTCTTCCTGACTCGGCCACACAGATGCAGAATGTCCCCAGGAACACATACCACAGGTCGAAGCTCAGCTGGTTCTGGACGTGCGTCATGATGTAGCTTGTCACACGGGACTCGTCAAGAGGGCGGTCCGCTGCGTACATGCCGATTGCCTGCTCCTCGTAGGTGTTGGATGCGCCTAAGACGTGTTAATGCCAAATCGTTCGCCCATCCTTTGAACATCGATAGACAGACAACGAAGGGGATATTAGAATGTGACTGACGAATGCTGATCGCTATTGGCAGAATGGCGATGTACATCATGACGAGGAGGCTGAATTGCACAGCAGGATTGATTTCAGCCAGATTAAGTGTGGCGGTCCCTGTATGGCGAGAAGACGCGGCCTGGAACAGGGCTGAGAGGATTCGAGGGCCCATTGATAGGTCGTTGACGGCCGGGTTGTCCAAATCCAAGACAATGATCAGAAGCACATCAACGAAGTTCAGTGCGGCAATGATGCCGAACAGAATCCAAGTAGGCCCGCTGGGAAACAGAAGGGTGTAACATCGGCGTGGGTGATCGAGGAGAAACTTCAATGCGGTCTTGGAAGAGTTATTCGAAGGCGTCAACTTGTATGTGACCCAGATGCAGAAGCGCAGTACCACTGGGTAGCAGGTGTTCCCAGCAAAGGCCAGAAAGGTCATTAGCAGCATGGGCCACGTTGCGTCCTTGAATGTGATCATGGAGTCGGGGGTCAATGTGAAGCCGAGGTTGTTTATCATGGTCTGCGCGGAGTAGAAGGCCCTTGATGTGATATATGGAGTCAGCAATGGTCCGGCAAAGGATCAGAGACAGTACAAAACAGAACCACTGACCACCACGTTTCCCCCTGGCCGCATTCCGCCAGCCAGTCTGTGTACTTTGACGGGGCGGTGTGGATCCATGGCAATAGCCCGATTACGCCAAGAAGATGGAGCCCGAAATAATAGCCTAGATTCCACTTCATTAGCAATGGAGCCAGGCAGACGGCAGCTCCGACATACCCAACACAATCTTTAGCAGCAACTTCAGCGCCGCGTACTCAATACCGCCTAGCTTCTTCTCATCCTCGACTGTCATATCATGAAACTGTGAGTTTCTGCCAATCGTCACTTGTTTGCGGAGACCCGGCAGATCATTAGGGCGTGGCTGTTGCGAGGTCGTGGAGAGCCTCCGGTCCGCACTGGGCCGAGCTCCCAGAACAAATACAGAGCTGGCGTGGTTCTCGATAGACTTGGCGGCGGACATGATCGGGCCTTGGTGTGCAACGTGCTTTCTATGTTTAACCATGCTGCTTTCCCCCGCTTCGGTCTTTGGAGAGGCCTTTATATCATCTTCACCTGCAAATGGCGGAAGCAATCAGCATGGCTACGACGAACACCTTGTTTCTCACTTACCTTCCTCGACTGGTTTGGTGTCCCGAACGCGCTTCTCTGTAAAGGGCTCGCCTGTCTCTTGGTCAGGTCCTTACCAAGAGCATATGACAATCATAGCAAGAATTCAACTCTGCGACTAACCATTGTCGCGCTCCAATGGAGGCGGTATATAGTATTCCGTGGATGTGGATGGAGGTCGTTTAGAATCGGATTCGCTAGAGTCGGGGCCAGCGGGCTCAGCCGAGGCAGAAACGTCTTTCTCACTCGAAAATCGCTCTGTGGTACTGCATTGCTTCTTAGGGGCTGCAGTCCAGAAGATTCAAAATTCACGTACTTTGCCTCAGGTGAATTTTCCAAGGTCCTGCCCTGTCCCTCGACATTTTCTTCACGCCTTAGTGAGAACACTACTCCTTTCGGAGTTGGCCGTGGGTCAGAGTGGGCTGAAGGAGACTTTGGATCAGCTGTCCATGCGTTTCTGGAGGAGAGACGCAAAATGAAAGACATACCAGCGGCTCGAAGTTTTTTCTTGAACCAGACTATGCGGACAATGACCACCATGATGTTCACAACGCCCAAGTTCGTAATGGTCGGGATGACGTAGAGAAAGACTTGCTGATAAGTCCTCAGGGCTTTTACGTCCACCCTTGGATACTAGAAGTCAGTCATGCGGCGGAACGGGTGATCAGATTTTCAACTAACGTATTCAGGCCGGATTCAGTTGAAGCGCTTGCACCAAAGAAATAAGCATCGATGGCAGCCAAGTTGCCCTCGGGTGTGAGGATAACCAGGCCAAGAAGGCTGCAGAAAATAATCCACGCATCTTACATTTACTGCGTCAGTATATTTGAGACTTTTTGATGAAAACTACACAATTGAGTACTAACAGTGAAGCGCAATGAAGTTGAGTCGTGGCTTTAACATGATTTCCCACGTGTGGAGAGTGGGAGCAACTGCTTCTAGTAGGGCAACAAGGATAAAGTGAGGCGAATGAGACGGCAGGATACCGGCCTAGGGAATGGCGAGACAGAAGGATAATAGCGTCAAGCTGTCTCAGGCCGGTTCAACATGCAAGACAAACTCTGCATGAAAATATGCAAGGAGCCCACGTGGCGAGGTTGTGATTTTGTGACTGGAGCGAAGAGTACCACTGAGAGCCGATGTATGGCCACTTAACACTACTTATACGGAACGAGACCCTCGAAATGAGGGGACGTCATTAAATAGCGCACTCCTAAGCGCTGAAGGAAGCAATGATGGCCGACCTCAAGCCACGAAAGGAGGCGTAGTCATTTTTGACGGCAAGATAACAAAGACATCGCGAGCAAATGCCCCATACTTGTAGCATCAGATCAATTGAAGTGATATTCTGCATACCTCAAGGAACCGTTGCTTGTCGGTAGTCCTGTAGACTGCATTCATTTCTCACGCATTGAATAATGTTCCTTTCAAGTCGACAAAATTGTGCGGGCTCCCTGTCTTTGTTGATACCATCTCGTCCGTCAACGGATTCCAGCCAATAGGCAAGGGCGTGACCCAAAGCTGCAGGTCAGAGTCGCCAAGCCGGATGCTACAAAAAAAAACGGTGCAGAATCAAATCCGATATTCCGGGAGTGGCCAATCATTCACGCTGTAGCCGGAAGCTGGAGCCGGCCGAAGGCTTGGCAGGATCGAACACTTCGCTACAGCCCGTCGGTGATGATCTTGGCAGCATGTCAAGACAAGTCGTTTTGCAAAATGATGACGGTTGCTCGGGCTGCCTCCGATGGGCGGTATAGTTAATCACTCCTTACCCTATCCCACTGGGAGGGCGTCGGAGTGATTATTTGGAAACAGCATATAAGCGCCGTCAACAAGGTTGCGAGTACTCGAAAGGTTGTTTATAAAAGCCCACTTCTATTTCCTGGCCGCTTGGGCAGTCAGCCGTGCGCGCACGAGGATGTCCATCCGTAAGCTTGTCCCGAAGTTCATCCAGTCAAATCCCCAAGGCGGATCACAACTCTAGCTGATCGAAGGCATGGGCTAACAGTAAATTCTTCAATGGAGAGATATCCTCCAAAGATGCAGCTCGATTTCGCTTCATATCAGATTCAGCTCTGCCCAATGGACACCAGCACTTTCTCGAGTCAACAACCCGCCCGGGTAAGCCCAGTGTTTGGCGGAACTTGTTGAATAGAGAGTACGGCAGGATGCGAGAAGGCCTATCCCAGCTTACAATCAGGCGCAACACACAAAAGGGTTTGCATGGGGGCCCTGGAATCCCAGAGGATGTGGCCCAAGGATGCTCCATGCTGGAACAAAAATACGGCAAGTACTGGAAGACGATCGGCCGCGGCGCCCACGGCACGATCAGCATATTCCGCAAGCCGAACCCGAATAGCCGAGACGTAAGCCTGGTCGCCGTCAAATATTTCCATCAAAAGCCCAGCCCGGGCCCGACAGAGGAGGAGGAGGAGGAGGAGGAGGGTGGCAAGCGGGAGGGGCTGGTCGAGCACGGCGACCACACGGCGAGCGGCCTACAACACGCAAACGTGGTGCGCATCCTCGACGTCTTCCGGGCCGAGCACGACAACAGGCTGCTCTACGAGGTGATGGAGTACTGCGCGGCGGGGGACCTCTTCTCGCTGGTCCAGTCCGAGTGGCCCTTCCAGGCCGACGAGGCCAATTGCTTCTTCAAGCAGCTCATGCGCGGCGTCCAGTACCTACACGGCCTCGGCGTGGCGCACTGCGACCTGAAGCCCGAGAACCTGCTGCTGACCGAGTCCGGGGAGCTCAAGATCAGCGACTTCAGCTGTAGCCAGCGGCTCTGTAGCCCTGGAGGCGGCGGCGACGAGATGCGGCTCGTGTCCGGGAGGCGGGGCTCGACGCCGTACGTGGCGCCCGAGGAGTACACCGAGGAGGAGTTCGATGGGCGGGCCGCTGACGTCTGGGCGTGTGGCGTCATCTACATGGTCCTCCAGCTCGGTCACTACTGCTGGCCATCAGCGCGGACGGGGGACAGATATTACACCTCGTACGTGGAGGATCGTCGGGTGGAGGCGGGCTTTGCGCCCGTGGAATCGCTGTACCCGGTGAGTCTTCACAACCCATCTATCGATGCCCGGCCGTCCTGCCTGTGCCATGGGGCAAAGGAAATTAGTCTGACAAGAGTATCCAGGTCGAATGTCGCGACATTGTCTACTGCCTCTTAGACCCGATGCCGGGTCGACGGCTGACAGCTTCGCAGTTCCTTCGGTCAGAGTGGGGCCGCAGCATACAGGTCTGCCACGGGACCGGCAGTGGTTAGTCGGGCAGCACGACCCCGTGCCATTGCTCGTTGTCCGAAGCCACACATGGGCATGGCAGGTTGTGAAACTTGAGAGGCCCTGGATACATACCAACGAGACTGAAGGTGGGCCGTTGAGAAGACACTCAGCATGGGCTGGCGGGGAGCATGATTCAGGGGTCCAAGCTATGTAAGAGAATGAATAATCGTTAATTCCTGGCACACCTAGACGGTTCCAAAGTCTTCCCAGGGCATTTGCAGCATTAATGCCCCGCAATGTATTCTTCAGAAGTATCTATCTTCTACTTCTGCAACATAGGTTCCGGAAATTTGCGTACATTGTTTCCAGAGTCGTGCAAAAGAAGCTGCCGCTCGCATACCGCCGGTTTCCCGGTGTGTCCTGCGAATAAATTTGTAACTGCGACTCTCTCACAAAAGCTTCTATTGGGAGCGTCCGTCGATAGCCAGACATCAGCCCATGTTTGAACTTCAGATTTTGAACTTTTTAGTCGGAGAAATCATCTGTAACTATGTGTACATGGATATATGGTATCTGCAAATAGCTTGCCTCCTATTGCTCGGCGACGCTAGGTTCAGAATTTAAAGCTCTCCCGAAGGATCAAACGGGGCGTTCGGAGAGAACATTGTCAGTGGCGAAATGTTCTGCAAAAAGGGTGCCTGTACATCAAGAAGTTGTCCTTCGATATCCATCTCTGTGTTGTAGAGCGGGATCCGCAGGATATCTTCAGAGGGGGCGGCGAGCTCATTTTCAGCGAGGCTTACCCCCGGTAGCAGAGGGTATGCGAAGGGATCCTCCAAGGGAAAGTCCATGAAGTCATCCTGGAACGGCTTTAGGACTTGCCCGGGGAACTGCTCCATGGATTCTGGCTGGGGTTCTGCGATGGGTCGTGCAGTAGCGGGAGCCTCTGTGGAGAATGAAACCAGAGGCCACTGGTGCTGCTGAGCGACCTGAGAACTCGGAGGCTCGGCGGAGACTGGATCGTCTCGGCGGCGAGATGATTGTTGGCTGCCACTTGCTGCGGGCCCGCGCGTCTTGCCACCTCGAGCCCGAGGTTTCTTCGGTTTATACTGCTCAGGAAGCTGATCGAAAAGGGACTGTCTCCTGTCAGCCCTGGTCTCGGACCTAATCGACCCAACTATACCGTTGATCGAGGAACTCACATTCAGGGCGACTGTCACCCTGTCTGCCGCAAGGCTTCTCTGAGTAAGGCCGGATATGCAGTCCTTGCCCATCTTGGCATCAGCAAAAAGCTCCGACACCCTGGGCTGTTTTGGATTATTCAAGACAAAGAGCAACAGGCTTAGAACCGCGAAGAATTGCGTGTAGGTGATGAACCAGTATGGACCGATGAGAACTGCCTGCCTGCGTATCTCAAGCCCTATGTGTATGATATTGCGGCACACATTGATGCCAGCTGACGCGAGGGCAAAATAGCGCTCGTCCACCGTTTCGTGCGACGGGAGCCGGCGCGAATAGTATTGAATGAAAGGTCGGTATAGCATCATCTGGACGTGAGCATAGGTGAACCGAAGTAGAATCTTGACACTGAATTGTGTAGCGATTAGCCGCGAGTACCACACATTTGCCGCTGAACACTAGGAAGTCTCTTACCGTGTGATTTGAACATCATCCTCGTGGCCGGGGCGCCATGTAGGGGACAGCCGTTCGTGCCAGTCGCGGATGTCTTGTTCCAGCTCCCTGATTTTAGAAAAGCTGATCATGTATGTCTCGGCAGGCCCGTCATCGGCTCTTGTGGGCGGATAGATGTCGCGAACGACTTTGGCGAGGATTTGCATGAGCCTTAAATTCGCATTCGACGCTTCAAGCATAGAAGGGGTCCCGGGCGGTGGCCACTCAATTCCACTATCGGTGATGTATTCATCATCCACCTCTGACGGCCAGGGTTGATCAATGTCTTTCTCTTCTAAAAGAAGGGGGAGTCCAAGCGTGGTGGACAAGTAGATATCCATCTGCCGGATCGTATAGAACACCCTCCGCCTCGTCTCGTCCTTGATCGGTCCGAGCGAGATAGCGGGGAGATGACGATGCAAACCCATGCGCAGGGCAGAGCGAAGGGCAATGCCGACGAAGGTATGACAGCTGTTCAGTTCCCCAGTGGCTTGTAGAAATTGGATGTTAAACACTAGGGCTTGCAAGGTGGTCATGTCGCTACATTCAGTTACATCTTGGAGATAATGCTTTGCCAAAGTGTAGAACTTGTACCTGGAATCCAGTCAGTGGCCCATCAACAACAGCAGCAGAAACAAGCTAGGATTGTTTATTCATGTTACCCTCGCTCCATTGCCACAGCGTAGTGGTCGGGGTTTGTTGGGTCATTTTCGTCAACGTCATACATTGAACCCAAGGCCATGACAGAGAAAAGCAGCCCCACGAACCTCCGTTCCTCGGGAGTATATTTCTGAGGCCGTTCTTCGTAAAGCCTGTCGAACATGCGCCAAAATGATGGAGCATGGACCACACGCAGAATGCAAGTAGCCCGGCTAAAGGAGAATTCGCACAAATCGCGGGCAAAAGGCTTGGGAGGTATTGGAGAAAAACCGTCGCTGACGTGAGACCAAGGATTTGCCGAATGCCCGGGCAGCTCAAACGATTTGGGTAGAAACGGCCGTCCGGGCTGGGGCAAGAATGGCGTCCTGGAGTCGTAACGAGATAAACCTGGGAACTGCTGGGTGATACGGCTCAAGAAGGCCGCCCCTGACGACATGCCGTGGAAGTCGTATTCGCCGGAGGCGGTCAGATCCAGTTGGCCAACATTCTCAACCAGAGGCATTCGTCTCGCAGCATTCGCCGTGGTGTCGGGGGTCCCGCTGGCCGCCACAGCATCATGCCTAAATGGCCTGTGGTCATGGGAGGCATCCTTTAGGGCTGATCGAGCAGAATGTGCTGGTCGCGCCAGCAGTGCAGCAACCTCGTCTGGATTGTCCAGATCGATATGTGGCAAGAGCTTGTGAAGCAGAGTCTCCGCCGTGTGCGCCTTCTGCTGCAGTGAACTAAACCCTCGCGTGGATAAATTGGTATAGGTGCAATCTGTGGGAGATGGTCAGTCCCTGGAAGCGCGAGGTCTCGCAATGGGATCCTCACTCGAGTCAAAGTCCGCACAGCTGGAACACGGCCTCTTGCCATCACACCTGATTTTCTTGCGCCGGCAGTCATCGCAGGCTCTTGTTGTCCTTCGCCGCTTTCGGGCCGAGCTTTGTGGACTCCGGCTCGGGATCTCGGCGCCGGGTATCGTATGCCGTGCTCTGTCGCTCACAAATTGCCCGTGATTTGACGAGGATGAGGCTGGAGAAGCAGACCGCCGCAATGTCTCATCCTCGACGGGATCCGGGTCCATTTTCGGCCCGGACGCTCCCGCTTGTGCCATGGAAGGAAAGCCTTTGCATCTGGAGCAAGCCCATGAGCAGGCGTTGTGGGCGGGTGCCTATGTCCAGCTTTCAGACGGTGGGGGCGGGCGTCAGCGTCGCGACGGGCTAGACGTTGCCGGTGGGGTGGGCGGCACGATGCAGAGCACTTCGAGCCAGCTGACAATCCTGACTGCAACGTGTTCGAGGTTTTGGTCTGCACCCTGTTCTGCCTGTGTCTCACAGACGTGGCTGCAATCAAGACTGTGGAAGAGTGGAACGTCCAAGCCACAACTCACGAGAAGGAGGGACAGGCTGACTAAACCGTGGAGGAGCTGGCGTTGCCATGAGATTTGCTCCAGTCCAGGGTTAGGGTTTTGAGGTAAAGACTTGGGCTTACCAGGGGATTCAAGACCCAACTCCAGGCCCCTTCACTATGTTCAACTGCAGCTGCGTCGGCAACTGCAGGCGCCCGGAGAGGTCTTCTGTAGCACAGTGTGTCTTGGTCACATTGACTACCCGGCAGTAACACGATACACGATGTAACACCACCTGGATCAATCAGAAAGCCTGTAGGTGATTACTGAAGAACGTAATGATTATACTAGAAGCTAACATTGGTCAGAATAGAGTTATATCACGTTTCAAGCCTTCAGCAAAATACCCCTTTTCACGGCTCACACTGTGGCGATAGAGTCACATTTCCCGTTGCCCAGTCGATCGGTGCAGCCAATTTGTGACGAGCCTGAACTCCGTTTGCTCCTCACTTTTGAGGTTGGGCTTCGTCAACCCCTCATTCTCCTGATCCATAATCCCTTCTCTCATCTCGTTCCCTTCGCTTCCAAGCACCTGTTCGAAGGGCCTGCCGCTGTTGCTCGACACGACGGAAGAGATATGCCGACATTGGGAGAGGGCACGCCGAAGAGAAAGCGTGGACGGCCTCCAGGTTCCGGTAGAAAGGCTAACCATGTCAACAAAGTAGTGAAGGATCACGGTACTGCTCGCCGCACCTTGCGTAGCACAGCAGCAAGAAGGGGCCAGGCTGTAGAGGTTCCAGCTACTCAAGACGAAGACAAGTATGAATTTCTTTCATAATCTTCCACCATCCAGAGACTTCCTATCTCGTATCTTCACTGCTAAGTGACAGAAAAGCCATGGGCCTTCAGCCTCGGATGCTGCATCGACCGCCGACGGGGCCTGGGAGATCGCATACCATAGCCTACAAGACGAAAACGAGGAACTGAGGAATAGATGCTCCGAGCTAGAGGAGGCTTTAAGCCAGAGTCAGTTTGTTCTGAGCCAGACTCAGAAAGAGTCCACGATGCAGGTCGAGAAGGCCAACAATGCCATCAATGCCGGCGAGAGTCGAATCGAGGAGCTTCAGGAAGCTCTCAATGCCAGCGAGGAGAAATGCGAACGACTCTCGATGAAACAAGCCGATCTCAGGCAGCGTGCAACGGAAGCGAAGAGGAGGGCAGATGAGTTGCAAGAAAAGATGGAAATAATGAAGAGTGGACAGCCGGGACATTCGGCTCCGGCATCATCCAGCACAAGGGCCCGGTCTCCGGTCTCCACCGAGCCCCTTTCATCGGACGAGGACGGCCCTTTAGCCCCACGCCCTTCGCAACAGGCATTCGGCCGCACGGGGAGGGCAAGGTCGAAGACGCCATGGCCTGAAGCGGATGCACGAGCACTCATCGCGTACATCGAGCGTTGGGGGCCAAAGTGGTCGAAAATCGCCAAGAACTGGCGAACTGTGTTTCCGGGTCGCCACCCGTGGGATCAACATCAAATGAAAGATAAAGCAAGGGTTCTGAAGAAGAACAGGCTGAAGTGAGTGAATGATCCAAGTCCCTTTATACGCGCCTATTACCATACTCTAACGGAATGTTGAATAGGAACGATGAGCTGCTGCCTGTCAATTTCGATCAAGTCGGACTGACTAAAAACTGTAGGAAAGAGATCCAGGAGGCAGGTCGAAACCCTGACAGGAGAGAGGCAGATGTCAGACATGGACGGCCAGTCAAAATGTTCTTGTGTGACGCTGATCAAGTGCAAGATGAGGGCTTTGACACATAAAGTTCGCGGGACAGAGCTACTGAACGGCCCATGTACCGACGCGAAACCATTTGTGCAGGTGAATGTGATATGGATGTCGAGGCTACGAGCTGGAGGAATTGGATTTACCATGTCTGTCACCACATTATCTATCATACTTGAACTTCAGTTTAGTCCATCATCGTATTAAATTATCAAAGACAAATTCATATTGGAAGTCCGGAGAAGAGTGAGCTCCACGCTTTCTTGAATGCTACATGCTTGCTCGGATCGACATGACTTCATTTACAATGCGGAAGATACTGCCATGTGCCCAGATACTCAGTAACTATGTTTTATGTAATCCAGGCTGAAAAGAGAATGGTCTACTACTAAGTAGCAGGTGGAAAGTCTCTGAAAGGGATTACGGCCTTTTGAGTCTTACCATAGTTTGTTGTCTAAACACAGGGAACAGCTGGAGCAGTCCTGGGACCAGGACGACGACTCGGACTCGGACTCGGAAGACGCGTTTGAGCTCTTGGTGAAGAAGTTGGGCCTCTGAGGGAATGTTTAGCCCACGGTCAATTATTATGTGGCATAGGAACGGAACATTTCTTTCCACGTACAGGGTATCATACTAGGTTTTCATTCATGACAAACCACGAGACGACGAGGACTGCACGCTGCTCCCAAACAGCCGTGTCATATACTATCCAAATCGCGGGACTCTTTTTAGGAGGGCCATGATTTTAGTTTAAGTGCGAAGAGAGGTCTCAGAACCAACTTTTGTCCATCAGAACCCTGTTCCTGTACATACTATAAGATCTCAGGATAGTCTTTGAGAACTTGGGATGAACTAAATCGATCAGAAAAGTTTTTGTAATATGAACCTGGACGTTTGAGTTTGGCTTCAGGCTATTGACAAGACATTCGCCTTCAGAGAATACCGCGCACGCTCCGGGGGGAAACAGTTGGGCGTCGTGACCAGGGTCACAGCCTCTCGCCCACAAAGACTTCACTGAGCACTGGCACACTTTAAGCAGGCACGGACAGTGAAAGCAAGGGACGCTAGCACTACAGTACTCCCCTGGGTTCAGCGTCACCCACCGCATACGCAGTCAGACAAGCCGAGAACCACAGGGCCACACACACAAGCCCAACTCAGGGGGCAAAGCTGCCTCAATCCTCGGCAAAAAGGACACGAGGCCCAACCTTGAGGCTGAGAAATTGCAGCCTCACTGCAAATTACGACTTCCCCATGTCAAGTAAGGCGCAGTCCTTGCTAGCATGCGTGCGATCAAGATTTCTCTCGTGCCGTAGCTCTTTCTCTCAGCCCGATTCGTGAGCCCGGGAAGGGAGCAGGCGAGAAAGCAGCCCCCGGGGACCCAAATGAAACAACGACCAGCCCATTCTGGATGGTAGCGAAGTGCTGGGGACCTTAAAGTCACCCGTGGACCGCGGCTGCCCCATGCCTATGTCTCTATCGCCAGAAGCTCGGTCTCGGTTCCCTTCTTTTCTCGCTTACCCGAAAGGCAGCGCATCTTCCGGCAGCATCCACACTGCTTCTTCATCCTGAACGATGCCAGTGGTTTGCAGTGCCTGCAGTTCCGACAGAATATCGTACCCGGCGGTGGGTTGGCGGCACCTGCCACCTCAACAACGCACCCACGGCAGCCTTCAGGCTACTCCTGCCCCTCCAGCACAGGGCACCCGAGGAAGTTGCGACCACTTCCCACCCGAACGAAGCAAATGACAGAACAAACACCCCATCCCCTCTCCAGGCACTCACACTGACACTTCTTTTTCAGACACATCGCAAGTGGTGCGAATGTGGTGCTCATCTTGTGCGAGGCGCGCAGCGCGCTGTTGATCCGTCTCCGGCATGGTGAGAGACAGGGGAGGCATGTTGTGAGGGTGAGGGCGACGGTGACGACAACGGCAACAAAGATACTTCCTGCTCCTGGTCCTGCTCATCCTGCCGACCTCAACGCACCCACCACAGCCCCCGGCCAGCCCTTGCCCCTCCTGCCCCTCCAGCACACAGCAGCAGAGGAAGTCGCGACCCCTTCCCGCCCGAACGAAGCAGAACAAACATCCCCTCCCTGCCCCTCTCTCCTCTCTCTTCTCTTCTCTTCTCTTTTCTTCTTCAGGCACCCACACTGACAGTTCTTTTTTTTAGGAAAAAAAAAAAGAAGAAGAAGAAGAAGACGACGACGACGACGAAGACGACGACGACGACGAAGACGACGACAACGACGACGACGACGACGAGGAGGAGGACGACGGCGACGACGACGACGGTGACGGTGACGGCGACGGTGACGGAGGTGCTGGGCGTCGCCGCCTGCGACGCCGGCATCGCGGCCGTGTCGTCGGCCTGCGACGTGGCCGTGGCCCGGGCCACCACGGTCATCCACGTCGGGGCCGGCGCCGCCGCGTTGTTGGCGGCGGGAACGTTTTGCGTGGGCGTCTCCCTGGGCGCCGCCCTGCCCTGGGGCTGGGTGCGGCGGCTGCCCGCGGCCGCGCGGGCCTTCTGGGCGGTGTTGGGTGGTGGAGACGGCAGAGACGGCGGAGACGGCGGCGGCGACGAGGCCGCGGTGGTGGAGATAGGGGAGGCTGGGGCGAGGCCCTTTTGTGGCTTAACTTAATTTTTATCTTATTTTTGATTCTCTATTTTTTAGATTAGATTATTTTTAGATTAGCTGGTTCTCTCTTCTTATAGAATCGAACGCCGGCGCCCGGCGCCCACGCGCTTACGCGCCTTTGTTGTCCTGTCTATTCGAGTTCCTCGCTCAGATCCGTTCCCTCTTGCTCATGTGATGATGATCGTGGGATGGGCCGATAATGTTTGAACCATCGTTCACAATGGGAAACGGACTTCTATTATGCCTGAACGGTGATCCTAAAGCACGGTGATCTTAGTTTGAGGATGTTGCTACCGGTACGTTAGAGGATTGTATTCAATGCTTGGAATAGATGATCGAATATCCGGTCTGCCGCTCGAGAATTGTCCTGGTTGGGGAGTCCAGATCGACGAGTTTGATGCCGCCTCGCATGTGCTTGATCAATGACTGCAATGCTCTGTCGGGAGATAGGGGGTGGAGTGCAGACACGCGGCATGATGTTTAGGAGAAGAACGGGAGAAGCTTGGCATTGATTCAGGAGAAATTTTTACGGCCAACGATCCTTCCCATGGTCTTGTCTGTACCGTACAATCGCTCACGATGGGAGCTGGCATCCCCCCTTGCCCTGCTGCCTCCTTGCTTGTCGCGCCAGCTAGCGATCCGTGTAATCCTCCTCAAGCTCAAGTCTCCGCGCCGCCGTCTCTGCGAGCCGGACGCCTCATGACAAAGCCATGATAGTCTGAGCAGTCCGCACTGTCGCAAAACTGTCAAAACAACGAGCATGGTCGCTGGGGCATGGAAAGGCATTTCGAACTTCCATTGGCATTGACAGCTCGGCCTTGAATGGAACTCCTGTTGGAGAGATGTGTCTTCGGAGTGAAGGTGGGTCATTTGAGGATGACAGGAGTGGGACCAGGTTCAAGTATTGATTGATGCTTGCCGATATTCGTCGTAGGTCCATAGCACAGCTCAAGAGCTAGAATCCTCGAATTCAAAACGCAGACGACCAGTAAAGAGCGGACAGACAGTAGGCAAAGTGTAACCATGAGTGGCTCCTGCAGAATGTTGCGTCGATGAAAAATAGCCCAGGTGTATCGCAAGGGTGTAGAAATCCAACAGGAAGGACAGCACTTCTAGTCAACCGTGAAGCTGTGGTGACAGCCCATGTAGCGGCGAAGGAACCGCATCTGGCTGGCGTAGGTTGCTTGATGAACAAGTGATATGGCCACTGCCCGGGTAGGCCCATCGGACACCAGGGGAAAGGCGATGTAGCCACAGGGAGACCAGAAGCACAGCATCCATTGTTCGCTCGGCGAGTTCCCGTGGAGTAGCATGAAGCTCATCTGCACCACACAGGTTTCAGCCTTCGAGTGTGTGAGTCTCAATCCAGTGCAGGGCAGCTTACCTTGACCAATGACCGAATCCAATACCGTCTCCATTGCCGTTGGAGACTTCCCTTCGTATTCGCAGTTCAAGTTTTGGTTCGTTTTGGTTTGGCTTGATTGAGGTCTCAAGGGGCGTTGAAGAAGAAAGAAGCGAGAAGAGAAGGCCACAAGCTTGAAGCGGGCAAAAGAGTTTCCCGCAGACGCAAGACAGAGACAAGCTCAAAGAGCGAAGAGGCAGGCACCCACACTGACAGAAGGATAGAAGAGGTACTGACCAGTTTGTTCATGTTTCTTGACGAGCTGATTGCGTATGGTAGGCGACGAGGATGACGAGTCTTGACGGGAGACGGATCTGTGTGACGGGTGTGACGGGTGGGTTGAAAGTTTGCCGGAGACGACGGATTGTAGCGGACGACCGGTGATCAGCGACGATGATTGACTGCTGAAGACGACGATTTGCTGGAGACGGCAGGCTGACGGCAGAAGATAGAGAATGAGGCAAAGAATTTGTACGACCATTGATGAAAAACGATGGCAATGGCGGGATGGCGGTTGGCGCACTGGGTAGCGACCTCGGGACGCAGAGTCGATGGCCTCAATTATTGTTATCGCTTGAGCGAAGCCTTGGTGAGCAGTAGGCCGGCAGAGCCGCGAAAAGTACCTTGACTCGGGTTCAGGCCCTGGACCGTGGTCGGGTGCTTGGGAGAGGCGATGAAAAGACAGATGGGGCTTAGGGGTGGAGATGGTGGTCTCTGGACTGAGCCGGATGGAAAGAGCCGAGTGCAGAGAGGAGCCTCGGTATTGACTTCCTCCGACCACAGTAATGGCGTCTGGAGGTGGGATGAGCCTGGAGAGGCCTACATGGCATCGGTATCGTGTGTGCTGGAAGGCCAAGTGTCGTTCGTGGTATTGCCCGCTTCGGCTGCCAAAGCACATTCGACAGCGCTCCAGAGGGCATTCTCGCCGCGCTCGCGCTGGCGAGCTAGAGGGATCTTTTGGCGAACGGCCTCTTCGATAAGCAATGCAGCGCTCTCAGCCGCGGTGGTAGCGGCGACAAAGGCGATGTAGGAGCGGGACGTCGAGACTGCGAGGGAGATGGCGTGGGCGGTGTGGGCTGCCATGATGGCTGAGTGTTTTTCATTCCTGTACATTGCGAAGGCACGGCTGACGCCGACCATGGCCGTTCTGGCAGCAGCTTCAGCGGTCTTGAAGCGCGTGCTCTGGGGGAGCGGCGGGTCCAAGGCCAGTCTTGGGTTTGCGTCGCGCAGGGTGTTGATGGTTTCGAGTTTCTGGGCGCTCTCAGGCGTGGGCTGACGTGGTAGCGAGGCCGAAGCCGAAGCCTGGGGAGAGTCGTTGAGAGCAGCATCTGCTGGTGTAGGGAACAATGTGGTGTACGAGGGCGGCGGAGGGCAAGCCTGCACATTGGTCTTGTCAGACGGGGATTCTGTCTTGCCCGTCATTGCGCTGTTTTGGTGGTGCCAAAGGGATCGATGATGAAGAAGAAGAAATGGGTTGGCGATGCCAGAGTGGTGATGGTTGAGAAGAATGTGTTGTGTCAAGTCGAATGTTGTCTGGCAGATAGGCTGCAGTCAACAGTTCCGTCAAGTGCCTCCTCTTGTAGCAAACGTGGAAGGAGCTTACCGGCCTGGACACCTAACTCAGTAGGTAGGTACTTTGCCGGTCAGGCATTCAGTTTCTTTTGGCAGGCGCAGACGCGATCAACTTGTCTGGCAAGAGGCAAGCATTTAATTCACTAACTCTCAAATACGAAGGTACTAAGCACCGTTAGTCCCCACCTGCCACGTCGTGGTCTGCGAGCCCGATGCTGCTAGCTCCACGCTCAAGAAGGCACTAATAGAGATGAACCCGACAGCTACTTCCCCAGAGTGTGTCGACATCACATCAACTTGGAAGACTAACAATACTCAATTCTAGGGCCCACAATTAAATCCTGCAAATGTCTCTTGGCTACTTGTGTCGACAGTTCTAGTCAACGGCGCCGTCGGAAGTGTTGCTTCCTACCTAGTCTTGTCTGTGCGGCACGAGGCTGAGGCCAGGCAGAGTCGGATCGACGGCTATTCCTGACCGTCGTGAGCAGTAAATGACGATTCGGTTTGTCAGTTTCGGACATCGTTCACCACCTGCCGGCAGGGGTCCGACTCCAGGTCCGTCACATCTGCTCCCAACACCAGGGAAGCTTCTACCTGTGCCCTGGACTCAGGCTCGTGATGCATGGTGCACCCCATCTTCTCGCATGGAGTGTAACGTGCGAATCTTCTCTTCCCGGGCGGAGAGATCTTCAAGTCCTCCCCTCTTGTCATTGACTTTTGTCATTCTCATTCTTTTTTCGGGGGTTTTTTTTTTTCGAAAAAAAAAAGAACATTGGTTTTTGACCATTTACCATTGGATGAAGGCGCCGTATATAGCTTCGGACGTATATAGGATAGAAACGAAACCAGTCCGGTCACATACGACGCCTCTAAGGAGAGACAAGGCAAGGCAAGAATTCCAAGACCGCCGTGGCAAAGGCGAAAAGTATCGGGTCGCATAGCCGCGGGTCCACATATCGTTGGGAGGCCAGTTCTATGCTGGATCCCTCCCAAAATATGTCCCTGGCCAGACCGCACCCAGTTACGCCTGATTTCAAGATTTGCCTAGAGACCAACCTAATCGTATGATCCCAATCTGGCATGAAAATATTGAGACTGGCATAACAGTCAGAGCTGAAGGGCTTGATGTCAACCTGGCAACTCGAGGTGGCCTGATTTGACATTGAATCTTCCTCGCTGGGCTGTAGCAGCTTCTCGTGATAGCCAGTACACACGAGCAATACCGGCTTGCTTAGCAAAATAATCATTGTTTAAGGGTTGCGGGATTATAACGAAACTATTAAACCCTAACCCAAACCCTAACCTCAACCCTATATTCCAAGATGTCGGAGCGCTTAGTTTTGGTATTCCATAATAAATGGAGAGAAGTCCCTTCGGGACAAGATGTTGCGCCGGACGGTTGCAACGCGCGGGGGAATAAATCTCAGCACGTTGCGTTCACTCGCAATTTAGACTCGGCGACACTACCTAAAGGGGACGATAAAGCAAGTAACGCTATTCTGACCAATGAGGGGTCTACCGATTGCTGGGGTAGAAACCACATTATTGTATCCGATGGTTCCTATTGATTAGAATAGAGTTAAGTTGTGTTTCGGAAATACGAGAAAATACCCCTTGTTGGAGGCGCACTGCGATAAAGGCGTTGAATTGCACGTAAGGCAATGGAAGCTTCAGGCAACCGGGAACTCGCAGGCTTTCTGTGTACACGGCGTCCTTCCCCAGCTCTGTGACCCACCACCATTCCCTCCTCTTCTTCTTCAAGTTGTTGCCTCAAACCAGGCTGTAGAAAACACGTGCCGTCCTTGCCCGGCCAGACTCAACCAATATGCCACACAGTTCGAACACGCCAGAGGCCACGCCCAAAAGAAGGCCAGGTCGGCCAAAAGGGTCGCGGAACAAGGTATGGAAGAATCAGGCGTCTGTCCCTCGTCGCTCCATGCGTGGTACCCCGACACCAGCTTCAAGAGGCCACGAGGACATAGAAGACAAGTATGATCACGCCCAAATTTATCTGCTATGTCGAATCATTCCATGTCGTTTCTATACCACTCAAAGCTAAGTTTCACACAAGCCACGCATCTCCATCCTTGGCTGCTTCTTCGTCTGACAGTCATGGTGCTTGGGAGGTCGAACGCCAGATCGTCTTGGACGAAAACCAGGAATTGAAAAAGAAATGTGCGGAGCTGGAGGCATCCCTAGCCCAAACCTTGGAGAAGTCCGCAACGCAGGCTCGGAATGCCGCCGACGTGATCAACGACAACAAAGGGCAAATCGAGGAGCTCCAGCAGTCCCTCCGTGACAGTGAGGACCAGATCGACGAGCTCAAATTGGACAAAATGGCGCTTTTGCGACGCGCAACCGAAGCCGAGGCGAGAGAAACCCGGTCAAACGAACGTATTGCAATTCTGCAATGCGGACAGCCCTGGCCATCGACCGGTACGGCTTCGGGAACACTGGACCCAGCACCGCCACGCAACGAGGTTCCTCAGCCAGGCCCAAGTCGTGCGGCGGCTCCAGCCCGAGATGTCGCAGCAGCCCCAGGGCCCTCGCAGCATTCTTCCGGCGCAACTTCGACGCCACGGGAAAGGGCCCTGCCCACCGGGCGAAACGCATGGCCTCGTGCCGATGAGCTGCTACTCGTCAGACTGATAGCACTCATTGGATCTCGCGACAAAGGACCGAAGTATTCGAAGATTGAGAGGGTATGGAGGGAGGAATATCCAGATCGCATCCCGCGGTACCAAGGGCAGCTCAAGGACAAGGCGTGGAACATCAAGGCGCATATCCTCGCGTGAGTGTGAAATTCTGCCGTCGAGACGATGGGCTTGTCCATGCGTAACCACATTCTAATTTCCGGTCAAACAGGAACGGCCTGCCCCTCCCTCCTAAATTTGATTTCGTTGGGATAAAAGCCAAGGTTAGAGAGGACCTCATCGTGGCAGGGATCAACCCAGACCGGAAGGAAAGAGATGTAGATGAAATGTTCAAACCGACTAATGTGCGGCTGTTCTGATGCCTATATGTACCGAGCTGATATGGACATGGCGACTTTGAATTTGACGAATTTCCTGGGTGCCTCTAAGTCGATGTTCGCATGCATGAGTTGGTGCACGTTCAATCTTGTTTCGTGGTGACGCTCTGAGTTGGGATGTTCCTGCCTTGCATCTCTGTCGTTCCATGCCCCTCGTTAGCCGAGTCGTTAATATTCGAGCGTCGTTGATGCGACTCTTTGCAAGTGACCCATTTCAAGAGCCCTTGTCCTAGCCCTGGAAGGATCAAAAAGCGAGCCAGACGTCGGCGCACGCCTCTCGCCCTTCAGCAGCGCCGGCGCCTGAGTCCCCTGCCAGGGGGGCGCCACCCCCCCTGCAGGGCCGCTGCTGTGCTACCGCGCACCGCCTCCCTGGGCGAGCGTCCGCTGCTGCTACTGCTACTGCTGCTGCGCAGATGTGGACCCCTGCCGCCAGGCTGTAGTACTCTGGCCTAGACCGGCGGTTGCGAGTCGAAGCATCGAATCACGAAAACACGTGACCCGAACCACGCGCGTGCTGCCAACAGAACATTGAGTTGGCAGGAAGCCCACCTCAAGCCGGCGCTCCCCAAAAGCCCATAGTATTTACTAATATGTGCAGCAGACTTCCCGCTTGCCAAGATTCCACCACGAAATGATGCTCACGGCCCAACTGCACGAGTGGTACCACACCCCTACACGTTTCTGAAATCGGCCAGCGACGTCCGACATGAGATATAGCGACGTCGCAGGGCCCGAGGCGCGCCACTTCGTCAACGCTCATTTTTGTCAGCCGTCTTCTTCCACATTGCTGTAGATGGCGCCCATGACCGGCACGACGGCGGGCAGCTGCCTCGACACTACGAGATACCACACACGCCTCGCCAGCCACCGGGCAACTGGAATCCCACACCTAGATCGTGACACTCCTCGCAGCCTTCCTGCTGTCACGTCGCAACTAGCACGTCCTCGATGGCAGATACTGGAGCTTGCTCCCATCGCAGCAGCATGGGCCAGCTGTTGCCAGCCTTGAGAGATGGAAGTCTAAGAGCCCAGTCCGACGGCGCCAGGACCCGACAATTGCTACAGACTGCGAAGGTGAAAGCCTTTAGGACTGCCCGGCCGAGGCTCCACACGCTCGACGCTGTCGTCTCCGGAATACACAACCGCCTGGTAGCTTTGAATTGAGGATCTCTGTGCAAGACATGGCGTCGTCTCACTCTGAACATTCGCAGATCCATTGGCACATATCGTGAGGGACGGCGGACCGGCGTGGCGAGCTGCGTCCCGAGAACATGTCATAATGTGTCGGAAGGCACCGGGGACGTCGGATATTTGGGAGGAATTTGCACAGAAACGGAGAGAAGTCATACTAGGTTGTCAGGCTGCATGCATCGTAAGCAAGACACAAGCCAATAGACTTTCTGGCTCTACGCCTCACACGCTAACAACTAACACGCGATGCTACCTTGACTGATCACTAACCGACATAAACAGCAGCGGCCCAATATGCAGTTCGTGATGCAGGGCAGGGATCTTTTGCTGTTAATTTACGTACTGCATGGACCTTCCAACGGACAGAACCCGCTAACCTCCATGTGTCGCAGATTGGCGCCGCAAGCCTGACGGCCAAGACATTCAAGCATCAGCGAGACCTTGTCCAATCCCGTTAGTTTCGTCAAGGATCTTTGAGAGCAGTTGTGTCGCATGCTTACTATCATTCGAGACCTTTGACAATACACGCATGCAACAAACTGCCGCCGCCCGAAGCAGGGCTTGGCGCCGAAGACGCTCGACAGGCTGGACCTCCGTACTTTATAACGCGCTTACGCTACTACGAATCATCAAGTTGCGAAGTTTCGTCGACACGCCAACACCACCAGAATTTCTGCTGCCGGACAGGCCGCGCTGTCTCATCCCCAACGTCCGACTCCTACGTCCTATTGACCGCAATCTACAATGACCTCTCGGCCAGCTTACGGCAGAAGACTCGTCCCGCAAGTCCTGGACGAGCTCGCCGCGACCGACCCTCAGAGGGTCTACGCTGCGATCCCCAAGACGGCCGACGTCAAAGATGGATATCGCGATATCACCGTGGCCGACCTTGCTCGGTGCGTCAACTTCATGGCGCATTGGATCGAAACCAAGTTCGGCAGAAGTGAATGCTTTGAGACCATCACCTACATTGGCTTGTCTGACCTCAAAGGCATCGTGACCCTCCTGGCTGCCATCAAGACTGGATACAAGGTGGGTTTCCGATGTCTGCTATTTCGGCATCATTGGTAAAATTAAAAGCTGATAGGGATCAGCTTCTTGTTCCTTCGCCTCGGAATCCGGCGGCGACCAACCTGTACTTGATGCACCAGACTGGGAGCACTAAGGTACTCCACGCCGAGGAGCTCGGGCCTTTGTTGAAACCACTGAAGGACCTGGACTCATCAGTCGCCTTTGGCACTGTCCCCTCGTTCCAAGTTATGTTTGACGGCCAAGCAGAACATTACCCCTACGGGAAGAGCTTCGAAGAAGCCAGGAGTGACCCGATCGTTGTTCTGCACTCTTCAGGATCAACCGGTGAGACGCGATCCGCCCACTCGAAACTAGCTGTGAGAGCAAAGCAAGGCTGATAGTCGTCAGGTTTGCCAAAGCCAATCACTATCACTCATGGCTCGATAGGAGCCCATGACAACGATCATAATCTACCTGCCCCAGCTGGCCGCCAGAAGGCTGACTCGGCTGTGTTCACTCTTTCTGGCGAGGATCGTCGCCTATATCTCATCTTGCCGTTTTTCCATGTCAGTGTCTCCGCTTATGGCTCTGCTGAAAACGGATGACTGACTTGGTAGCTTCAGCTTGGAGGCTTTGTGTTCTTCGTAGACCACGCCCTGCTCAACAACCTCACACTTGTCCTAGGCCCGCCAACTGCACCGCCAGATGCGGCACTAATAAAGGAGATCATGCAGCAGCAGAAGCTGCGCGTGGTCATGGTGGTACCCGCCATATTGGACCAGCTTCTGCATGATCCACAGGGCATTGACCTGCTCCAGACTGTGGATTTCGTCGGGAGCGGAGGGGCTCCGCTGCCGAGTGCCGTGGGGGATCGCATCAAGGGCACCGTCAGACTCTACAATTTTATCGGATCTACGTGAGTAGGCCAGTAGCCTGTGTAGCGGATGCCGTCTCTTCTTTTCTTCCGCCCCACTTTGTGCTCCTGTTCCCCTTGCTGACACGCCTGTCAGGGAAACATTCCCACTGCCCGAGCTGGCCAAGTCTCCCGAGGATTGGCAGTATCACGAGTTCAACCCGAATTTCAAGCACGAAATGAGGCTCTACGACGAGCACACGGGCACATTTGAGCTGGTCATCCTCGCCGACGAATCTACTCGGGACGCCGCTCCCGTGTACCACAACCTGCCCGGGGAGAACCCTTTCTTCACAAAGGACCTGTTTACCAAGCACCCGACGAAGCCGAATCTCTACAAGTTCTACGGACGCCGGGACGATATTCTCGTGCTATCCAGCGGTGAGAAGGTCAACCCTATCCCGTTGGAGCAGCATGTCCAAGGCAGCCCTGATTTAAAGGGTGTGCTACTCATTGGAAATGGAAAGGCCCAGACCGCCTTGATTGTTGAGCCCAGGGAGTTTTTGGACCCAGCTGCTTGTGCCAAACTCATTGCCGACCTTTCAACACGAATAGAGGAGGCCAATACACACGTTCCCGGGCCAGGCCGCGTCACACACGGCATGGTCATTTGTGCATCGCCCGACAAGGCCTTCGTAAGGACTGGAAAGGGCACAATTGTGCGTAAACTGACAGAAGAGCTCTACCGAGAAGAGATCTCCAGGCTTCACTCGAACTTGGACGATAACACTGTCCCGGTTGGCTTGGAGAGCAAGACGAAAACTGTCTATGAGGAAGCGGCCGTTGTTGATTTCCTGAGAAAAGTCTTTGCGGCATCGTTCCCACCTGCAGTCACTTTCGGGGAGGAGGAAGAATTCTTCTCGCATGGCCTGGACTCTATCCAGACCTTAAGAATTGTGGCCAACCTGAAGCGTAACCTACAGGGGCTCACCTCCCAGTCGGTTGCATGGATCTCGCCCCGGGTCATCTTCCGCCACCCGACTTTGAAAGAGCTGTCTGGATTGCTGGCCGCATTCCTGAACGACGGGGCCATACCTTCCGGGGATTCAATTGCAGCTCGCGCTGCTGCTGTAGATGAGGCGGTGGCTCGATATGTTAAGGACCTGCCCTCCTCCAAGGTTGTCTCCCAGCCGGCAGGAACATCCTCAATCAGCACAAACGCTACGGTGGCTATTGTTGGTTCCACCGGCTACGTGGGCTCTCACCTTGTGGCCACTCTGCTCAAGAACCCGGCGGTCGCTCGCATCTACTGCCTCAACCGCAGCGATGATGCCTCCACGAGACAGAAGGAGGCGCTGCACAAGGGACACCTCATCCCTGAGGATATGCTAGCCAAGCTGACGTACTTTAAAATCACCCTCGGCAGCGCACGCCTCGGCCTGACCGAGAACCAATACCAGGCCATCTCCAACGACGTCGAAGTCATCGTATACAACTCATGGAGGCTCGACTTCGGCCTCGCGGTCCGCTCATTCGACCCCTTCCTGCAGGCAACAAGGGAACTAGTCGACCTGTCCGCGTCGAGCCGCCACAAGATGCGTATCGTCTTCGTCAGCTCGGTCTCCTCGGTGGAGGGCCTGGCCGTCTCGGGCACCGTCGTGCCCGAGGCGCCGGTGGAGGATCCCCTGGCGGCCATGAACACCGGCTACGCGCAGTCCAAGCTGGCCGCGGAGCGCATCCTGACCTCGGCCCAGCGCGAGTCCGGGGTCCCGGTCTCGGTCGTGCGCGTCGGGCAGGTCGGAGGGTCTAGCAGCAGCAGCGCCGGTCGTGGAGCCCCGTGGCCTGACCAGGCGTGGATATCGGCCGTCATCAAGACCTCCAGGGCGATGGGCTGTTTCCCCAGCACGCTCGCCCCGATCGACTGGGTCCCGGTGGATACTGTTGCCAGAATCCTGGCGAGCGTCGCGCTTCAGCCTGACAAGAAGCCCTACGCACCTCAGTTCTTCAACGTGGTCTCTGAATCTCGGCCTTGGAGCTTCTTGCTAGATATATTGCGTGAGCCAGGATCATCAGGCGGCTTTGATGTAGATTCATTGTCCGAATGGATCAAGAGGCTCCGGGGGCTGACGAGTCCCGGGGTCGCTCCTGACGTGGCCAGGCTGCCCGCGTTGCGGCTTGTCGATTTCTACGACATGCTGGGGGAAGGATTGAACTCCATGACGTACGCGACTGAGCACACCCGAGCCGTCTCTGGGGTGGACCTTACGCCCGTTGGCGCAGACTTGCTCGCATCATGGCTCCAGTCCTGGGACTTGTGATTATTCAAAGCGACTGGAAGAGTCTGTGTATCACAGCATCGTTAGGCCCTTGCTAGGTATTATCCCACCTCTCGGCATTGGTTGCCACGTTTCTGGATCTTTCCCTTCAGATGATAACAATACCATCTCCGAATACATCTGGTGGCGGTATTCTTACACGGAACTTTCTTATTTTTTTCAATTGAAACGAGTACCGTCACCAATGCATGCGACGTAGACTACCATGGGTATGTCTGATGGATCTCAATGACTCCTCTGCCGCTCTATCACGGTCTGCGATCCACTTTGCAAATCTCGGTAATGCGTTTGGGAGATGACCAATGTGTTACTTCCAGTTTTCAAGGAGCGTCTGGCCGTCTTTTAACTTGGAGTATTGCACGCTGCCTCTCCACACAATCTCGCACTTCGCAGGATCCTTGGCCTCGCGGTTGTAGTCGCCCAGCTCTGAGCCGTTGAGGAACAGACCCTTCGGGTGCTCACTGAGCGGGGGCGGGCCAGACTCAAGGGCTGCATTAAGCACGTCGCTGGCTGATTTCTGCAGAGTACGGAACGACCCGTTTGGCCACAGGCGGGTGGTCACCGTTCCCAGCACGGGCATGATGACCTGGAACATCAGAACCCGCACGAACCAAGAAGGGCTCTGACGAACAATATCGGTCGGCATCGCACCGGGGTCGAGGGCCAGGACTGAGATGTTGTGCAGTCGGGTGTCTTGGTCAAGGCGGCGCTGAAGCTCATGTCTTCCACCGAATTGACTGTAGTTAGCAATGGGAATTACAACAATATTTTCGTGGAGGAGGAAAGCCTACATCATCATAACACCACAGAGTTTAGATGCACCATACCGGCGGTAACCCGCCGCCCAGCCTGTTGAGTCGTCTTGAGTTGCACTCCAAGTGCCTTTGGCAATAGGCTCAAGATTATCCGCGATGAAGTTTTTATGTTTATCATCTTCATAAGCTCCATTCATTACGTTCTGCTGGTGCTGAGGGCTGGTGTGGTGCAATTGTCAGCGGGCCAATACATCAAGTCGACCATCAGATTAACATACTCGTGTGACCAGCTCGTGATCCAGATTATACGTCCTTTCTCGCGATCCATACTTCCAAGAAGCATCAATGTCAGGAGCCAGTGGCCGAGATAATTAGTTGCAAAAGTTTTATCGATTCCCTCATCAGTCCAAGTCTGGGTTGTAAATTCCTCAACACCGGCATTGAGCACAAGAGCACGGATTCGAGGGATCTGGCCGGACTCGATCCGAGCTTTGATGTCTGTAGCAACTTGACGGACGTCATTGAGACGGGAGAGGTCAAGCGACACTTTTTCGAACTTGTGTGCTGAGGTTGTCGTGCCGCCCCGTCCTCCCGAAAGCGCGGCGTCCAGCGCTGGTGCCGATGCGGCATCACGGACTGTGTAAATGCCGTAGTACCGTTGAAGGCTTGGGTTTGTCGCGATTTGCGAGGCCAAAGCACTCCCAAACCCACCGTTGGCGCCAGTTATAAGAATTGAGCCCGTATTTTCAGCCATTGTCCAGTCGTCTTGTCAAATCAAGAAGTCGCGCCAGCTCGGAGGACAAGGACCCAGGACGTCACGCTGATAAATGCGGATTTACTCGTACGGTGGATCTGATCCTCCGGCGCTGTGAACCCACAGTTGCAACCAAGAAAGATAGTCTATTCCGCTTTTCGTTGCATCGATCAGTCTGTTGGCACCATCGTCCCCACACCCCGTGGACACCGTGTTACAACTACTGTGCAGTTAATGAGGCTTCGGACCTTGCAACCAGGCACCATAACAAAATGGTTCATACGACTGATAATGCACCGGTGGACATAACGAGAGTCTCCCTCGGGCCGTATGTAAGCGCCGAGTTGATAATGGTCGATGACAGGCATGATCAGACCCTCGATGCTGAAGGGATACCTGAACGCTCCACCCACCGGGAAACTCCAGAGACTCGACACCCCACGTTCCAAATTCAAATGCAGTGTTGAGCCTCATCAGTTTAAAAAGTGCCTTTGAGAAGGTGAACGACATTTCAAATGTGCTAGCAGAATATGCAAGGACTATCACAATCAATCACAGGGCGTCCAAGAATGCAGAGCTCGTTCCTCGGAGAACCCTGTCTGCCCTAATCATACCGTACTTCTTTGCCATACATGCAGCACAATGTCAATATCGTGTCTCCCAAAAATGAAGGACTAAGTGCTCAACAGTGTGGATTCCGGTGACTACTTCTACTCGAATCAAAGTTTCCAGAAAAATCAAATTTCTCTAATTCATCCTGCTTGTCTTCCAATCCTCCTTGATGAACGCGGCACATCTTTCCGCAATCATCATCACTGGGATCATTGTGTGGCTGGTAGGCACGCGAGGGAATACACTCGCATCCGCGATCCTCAGATTCTTGAAGCCGTGAACTCGAAGCTTTTGGTTCACGACGCCCGAAGTCTCGTCGTTTGACATGGGGCATGTGCATACAGGATGTAAACTGGTATGGCTGACCCTCTTGACGTAGTCATCGATCTCACCGTCCGTGACGTCTTTCCAAGTCTTGCCGTCGTTCGGATCCTCGCTTGTGGGTGAGCTTGCAGTCTTCGTTGTCGTTCCAGTGGGTTTTGGTGCGCTCCACTCGTCACCAGTTTGCTCCCACTCCCGCAACAAGTCGGGCCTGTTGCCGGGAGCGAATGCGAATGGGGCAGGGTATGGATAACCAGAGGACTGGAATTCGGCTGCCACACGCATGGTAAACCGTACGGCAAGCCTTGCAGCTGCGAGATCCCGCTCATCGGTGAACATGGGGTACACAATGCGGGGGTTGTCGAGCGCCTTTTTGCTTTTCTGGACTTGATGTCAGCTCGGTCCAAGGATGTTTCCAGGTAATGCGTGATACTGACCAAGGTGATCGAGCCTGTTGCATAGGGCTGGATTATAGTTGGATGCAAATTGAACAACGCATGCCCCGGGACGTGACGCTCCAGACCATTGATGGGCATCACCATTATTTCGACATCCGGCCTATTAGCCGGATGAGACGCGTCCATATTATCCGTGCCATCCTCCTGATGTGTCTTGATCGACATAGTCTCGGGATCAATGGCTCCGGTATGGAGGTAGGAAGCCGAAGCCATTGCAGTGTGGGCAAAGAGACCTTTGCCGACGAACAACCAGAGCAGCATGTGCCATAGGCCCCAAATCGACTCCAGTACGTGGAATGTTTCCTTCTTCGGCAGCTCCAGCATGATTGGGAAGCTGTAGTGGTCCGAGAACATTGTGCCAACAGCCGGCAGCTCCTTGACGAGAGGAATATCGAGGTTCTCATCGGTCTCCGACGCCAGTGTCTTTGGCCCGATTCCACTGAGCAGAAGGATTTGGGGTGTGCAAATTGCACCAGAGCACAGAATTACCTCTCTGCGGGCCTTGACTGAAAACTTCTTATCCGTTTCATTGCCTTGGGAAGTCTGGATGTGAACACCCTTGACGAGTCCCACAGGACCGTCGATGTCTAGTCGTGAGACGACGGCCCCCGTGCCTGTGGGCCGATTAGAGCTTGTGCAACACATTGGAGTTTCATTCAAGCTTACAGATTGTGAGGCGGTCAGATCTTTCTTTAGCAACCTTTTTACCAAGATACGCCTGCAGGGCAGAGATTCTTCTCCCGCGCTTGTCGATGGCAGCTTCGAGGTTGAAGAACCCCATTGCAGGAGCGTCCGGGCCATTGCAGTCTCCTCCCAGAGCCAGGCCAAGCTTTTGGAAGGACTTCTCAATGCTGAGTGAATAGATCAGTCATGAAACTGTCGTGGAGATATTGCTTTCCAGTCGGAGGACTCACTACGGGACCCATTGGAATGGCATCTTGGCAGCACGTCCCTCCATAGGACCTGCCAGAGACGAAAATTGTTAGCTCCATTAACAGGATGACAACGAGATTTTGAGCAATCTTACCATCGTGACCGCGCGTCTTGGAACCCGGGTGCTCGACCGCATTTTCGATCTTGCGGAAGTAAGGCTCAACCTGTTCCCAACCCCAGTCTGACAGCCCCAATTCTTTCGACCATGCAACATAGTCAGCTCGGCAGCCTCGTGTCATGAGCATGGCGTTGATGCGTGTCGCACCGCCGATACCCTCCGACGTCCAGATCCTTGTTCTGCGCCCATTCGCTTCAGGGATGGGCTCGGACCAGCGAGTGCTCTGCACTTGCAAGGGGTCACCAAGGAACATGTTCTGGCTGAGCAAAGGCATTCGGGAGACCAGATTGTCTTTCACGTGGCCCTTTTCGAGCACAAGAACGCTAACATCAGCGTCTTCAGACAGCCGCGATGCTAGAACACATCCGGCTGTACCTCCTAGAGGCATCAAACCGATCAGCATTGGCCTTGACTTCCGCCAAACAGCGATGTATCCTTACCTCCAACAATTATGTAATCATAGGTTTTCCCGTCGACCTGGGATGGCGTGCTAGTAAGATAGGAAGTCGACCACATCGTGGTAGACCGTACTGATTCTCCTTAGTGTTTGGTAATTCGCGGCACAGAATGTGCAGTGAGGTCCATAGAACGGGAGGCGTCAACGTGAATTCACATTCGTCACTGAGTGACGGGGAGATACTGTGCTCTGGCAAATACAATAAGTTCCCGTCTAAAGATGGACGGAACCAAGACTGCACACGTGGGCGGATTAGGGATCTGCTCTTGACGGACGAAAAATGAGGAGGACGGGGGCCAGACAGCTCTCGCAAAATCGGACGTCGAAGAAAATCAAGCCGCTGCCCAGGGACGAAAGGATGCGACTGTTGGTTGCTGAGTCTCGTGGAACCACCAATCACGGCCCGGACCTTGGTAGGATATGGTTAGGAACGTGGAGCCATCTGGCCATTGAGCCACACTAATACCGGATACGTAGGCGCCAAGCCCCGAGACGAGCATGTAAATCTATACGCACAGTGTTGCATTAAGACGTCAAGAACCAGATGCATGCAAATAGTTGCACGACCTCGCTGGATTTTGTACCCCTTGGGCTGGATTCTGTACCCCTTGGGGAACAAGATATTATGCCGTCGATGCTACGTCCAATATAGTGTATGTCTGGTCGGTCAAGGTAAAACAAGACCACTTTACCAATGTGTCCTATACTTTTTCGGGCAAATGTTGTCGCCTACATCGTCTGGCAACATAGTGACAGTGTAAGTTCAGCTTAACTTGATCTGCTTGCTCCTCTTTCATCCCGATACCAGGGCATATTGCCACGGGATCCATCTCGGATACCATGGCTAATTGATTGGCATGATGAGTGTTTGTCCTCACGATTTGTGATTTACTATTTTCGAACAGCGGGGGGTTCATCTTATGAAGACGATGTTCTAGGCTAATTATAGACTCTGATTGAATTATTCAGTTCGCGACGGATGTCAGCATTGCGGGTTCGCCGTGTCTCCCTCGAGTTCACGGATGTCTACTGGTGACAATAAACAGTCAGTCCCGGTTCACCCAGCGTCAAAAGTCTCAAGCCACGCCACCCACAAGCTGCATTCGAGATGTCAGCATGATAATTCAGTTTAGATTGCTGCGAGAAGCTCGGATGACGTGTCTAGATTCATCCGCTCCCCCCCCCCCTTTCCCGGGCCATACGCAAACATGTCTGGGTAGGCAACCTTATGTATGCGCCAATTGGCTGGAGTGCCTTGGATTTGGGCCTAGACAATTGAGTATTTTTAATGTCAAAGAGCGGAACATGTGTGAGCATCCGGGTAGAGTATTCTCACTGTCGAAGCAGCGTTCAAATATAGTAGATGAAGGTTTTCGAGAACAAATGCTCGGCGCTGTTGAGCGGATTAGACAGCCTTATAGGATTTCCCACAATTTCGATATTTAAATTTGTCTTTCCAACTATAAGCACAGCCCAGCAACACCTCCAGCACCATGATTTAAGGCTTAAAGATATGTATTAATAGATAGCCCTAAGGCATTACGATCATGTTGGAGCAACACGCCTCCGCCGCCCATTCATGGCTTCAAAATTCAAGGATGAAACCATTCTACGTATCTAATAATATGTACCCTCCGCCTTCTGCGCCGCCCGTTTCACACAAAGGGCGCAACCGTCCCATCCCTCATCATCGATTGCCTGGCGCTCCTCCTCCACCAGCTGGACAAGTTCCTGACGGGCTTCCTGCTCAACAATGTCCAGAGGCAACTCTGCCGCATCCGCCAGAGGCCTTGATTTCATCTCACTCTTGAGTCGGAGACGGGTCCTCTCGGCAAGCGATTCACACCACCGACAAGCCAAGCCGGAGCCGACCACGCGGTTCGCCGCTTTGTCCTGCTTCTGGTTGTGCAGCTCGAGAACGTCAAGTCCTACGGCCCTGTACTTCTCGACAACCTCTCGAGGACCAGTGGGCTTGCCACGCTTGGTCTTGCCACTGCGTCCCTTCCAGGTCTGCTTCGCAGCCAAGTCCTCATTCATACAAAGACACATGTTATCCGATGTCTGTTAAGACGAGAAGACTCGAGGATAGAAGCTCTAAGATGCGACGTAAGCAAATTGTTGGTGTTTTCTTCCAGTAAAGGAATTGTGAGAGTGATGCGCTGGTTGGTACATCAATGTGGATCAGTAAGGATGAGGATGAGCCCAATTTATAGCTGGGTGTTGAAGTATTTTTCACCATACAAAGACATCCACTCTTCCAAGACCCTTTGGTCGGTCAGCAGAATGGACACAATAAGAAGAACGCAATGCTATTGTCTACCCCACGGTATGCCATAAGCCGGGTCATATTTTCACAAAGAGCTTTACCCGGCATGTGCTAAATGCGCCCATCGGCTTTGTTCACATGCGTATCAGACATGAAATCCTTCTAAACCCACACCAGCTGCTTAAACCTCCGACCTCCATATTCAAGACTTTTGGTTAGAGGCATGTTTTTCCCTACTAAGTGTACAAGAGTCGATCGAGCCAAGTACAGAACCAAGTATCTACGTGTTCTGGTAAGGTATGATTGGACTGTGTTGGTGTTGAAGCCTACATGTATGTCGTGAACGGTTCGAATTCGGCATTCTCACGGTCACTCGAGCCGTGCGAATCTCACAGTCATGATCAGTACGCATCTCAATTCTCTCAATTTACAGCTACGACTCAAATAGTCTTGTTGCTGCTTCCAAAAACAAAATAAGACTCTCAACTCTCCCCCAGCCCGTGTGGGACTATCAGGTCAGTCTAAACTACAGGGCATCTGCCCTCAACAAATCGGAGGGTAGTTCGCCACATGGTACCATCCGAGAACAACCGCATCGGAACCTGTACAAGTAGTCTAGGTGGCTTTGAGAGATCTTCCATCCCTTGCCTTTACATCCGGCGTGAAGAGAGGCCACCGCCTGACGGGGCCATGATTCCGGTGAGGACGGTGGCGCCATGCCAGCTGGGCCCAGCGGGGCTGTCTTCCATGACCGCGTTAATGCTGTCAAGAACCTCTTCGTCTGGTTCCATGCCGCCCATCTCGACGTCGTCGTCGACTACGGCTGGCTGCTGTCCCGGAGAAAAGGCGGCGGCAACGCGAGTCTTGATTTGGTCTTCGTCCTCCCAAATCTGTAGGGTGCGGCTTCCCGGCGGAACCCAGAGGTCGAACTGGACGGTGCCAAGCTCAGTGAACCGCTTAGCCCTTCCCAGCTTCTTCTTGATCGTGAGATGCAGTGTGTCGTTGGCAAGGCTGATCTCGAAGTCGAACTTGAGCGCGCCTCGCTTGCGGCACGGGATCGGGAGGAGGTCATAGGCTTTGTAGTCTGTCTCGATGGTAGAGCCAGCTTGGGCGTTGTCAAACTCTGGCTGGCAGATAATCTTGAAATCTTGGTGGCCGTCGGACTTGATGGTCTTGGTCCACTTCCGTCCCTGATGGCGTGTGTGGTGGTTAGCAAGAGCGGCGCAGAGGCGGCGCGCCGGATGTATCGTTTAACATTGGGCTTACCTGCGCCAACAGAAGATTTGCCTGGCAGTCCCACTCGTATTGGCAGCGGCCATCAACCATGTAGGGTTTCGTCATGGCGAGGCCGAAGGCCGCCTTGTCGACGAATTGAGCAACAGACTTCGCCTTCACCAAGGCATAGTTTGCTCCTCCAGCGATCCGCGCGTGCCTGCACTTCATCAGTAAGACCTTCAGGTAAAAAAGAAGGCTGGTAGTATACTGACTCGCCCGGGTGATCAATGTCACTGAGATAGACAGGACGGTCCTTCATCTCGTATATGTTGCAGAGTTCGGTCACGCGCTCGAACCACATGATACCCTTGGCTGATCCGCCGCCGATCACGACTTCGAGCCTCTCGCATTGAGGCTGAAGGGCTTTCAATTCTTGGATGCCAGCCTCAATTAGCTCGAATGCATGTGCGAAAGCCATGTTGAAGGCCTCGGTCAGTTCGTTGGCGCTGAGTGAGAAGAAGAAGTCGCTTCTGCCGGGACCATGGCCCTCGATCATGAAAGACGCGCCAATGTTGAATCTGTAGTCCACATTCATGTTGTAGAATATCTTCATGATTTCGGTCTCCACGTCCACTGGCATTGGAGTCTTAGGAAAGCGCTGCAGCCAAACCTTCTTCGCCTGTTCAACCACATGCCAGCCCCAGAGGGCTGTGCCTCCAATGGCGCCTGAATAGTCTGTGTTAGAGATACATGTGCATACATATGATATAGAGAGGGCCTACCATGGTCCGGTCGAATCTCCAGCTGGTTATCGTCGTCACAGATAGTAACCAGTGAGGTATTCTGGATGAGACAGTTGTGAGCTTCTGATGTCTTCTCAGCAGTTATACATGTATTAGGGTTGTACTTACTGTGCTATGACCTCCAGCATCAATGATCAAGACAGCGTTCCTGGTCCTGCCAATGTCGAAGAAGCCACGTGCACCCAGCTGCTGACGGTCGTAGCTGGTGGTCAATGTGTCGCGGAAAAAGGCGTAATGCATGTTTGTCTGTCCTTCGCTGAGGAAGATGATCTGTGGAGCAGCGACCGAGAAGACTTTGTCCCAGGCAGCCGTCGTAATTCCGCCATACACTTCCTCAAACTCGATTGTCCATTGCGCAGGAATGGTCAGTGCGATGGCGTCAAGCTCGCCGCCCAAGGCCTCTGAGGAACACTGGAAGAACCTGGCAACCTCATGCAAGACAGCGATCAGAATCTGCTGAATGCCTACACGAATGTTCTGCTTGATCTGAGGGTTTTCCTCGACCTGCGACATCAGGTTGCGGATTTGGGCGGACTGTCGGGAAATTTGATCAGAGATTCCGACAACACCATACATAGCAAGCTTGGCTGAGATGGCCCGGCGTCCAGGATTACGGTTGTTTCCTGGGTAGATCAAGTCGCCGCGAGGGTTTGGCTCCTTGTTGTCGAATGGATAAATGTCCGTAGCAAATTGGCGCTTCATTTCTGTACGATCGATCCACCTGTCTGCTTCTCTTGGAGTGTGAATTAAGAGCTGGTCGATCGGATCTCCATGCTCTATCTTGAGGAAGAGCTTTGCGCGGACAGCCTCACTTCCCCAGTCAATGGACAGAGTTCTGTAGTGGGGGAGCGTTAGTATGCGTTGGTCAATGCCAGTGCATCTCAATTCCACGTCGGCGTCAGAACGGGGTCATGGTGATTGGCGTCTACTTGCCTTCTGAACTCATAGTCGCGCTGGGGGCGATCGCGGAGATATCTTGGTTCTCTCGCCATCTTGTTGGTGGTTGTGTGGCTTGACGTTGTTGATGGGAAGGCACACGGTGTGTGATGTGTTGGGAAGAATGAATGCAGACTCGACTGCTGCTGATGTGTGTTTTGGAATCAGGGCTAGTTGCGGGGCCTGTTTGGGTGATGCGATCAGGTTTACTTTAAGCAAGTGAATACTTAGCTACCAAACAACAATACTTGGAGGACTACAACGTTGGTCACTGTACCTTGCACCAGATACAAACAACATCGACTCAATTTGGTCCTGGCGGTAACTTTTGCGGGCGGCCTAGTGGGTCCACTTCAAGCAACATCCAGTCTCTGTCGTCGATGATTCCTGATCCGCCCAAAACAAAGTTTGAGCAGCGACCTACGTTTACCAAACTCACAACTTGGGAGCATTACGTCGATTCTCATCAGAAAAAAAACGACTTCTGCCATTGATCCGATACCCAAATCAATTCAGACTCTCTGTCCGAAGCGAAGACCCGCATCTACGTCGCCAGCACAGTTCGCTTCGAAGCCTTTTCGCGAGGTGAGGAGACAATCCATCAACAGCATCACTCCGAATTGTGGTTTAGCATCTTCGCGATGGCGTCCGACGGTCACCGCCACGAGGCGTTCATTAGAGATATGCGTCCAAACCCTGACGGTGATGACTATGCCTTGGATGGCAAATACTTCAACTACCGATGGATCCTGCGACGAATTCAGCAGAGCTCCATTTCCGACAACGTCAAGCTTCAGAGCATCGACTTTCTGGAAGCGGAGGTGTTTCCTTTTTTGTAAGCAGATTTCCCATTCTCATTCCTTTACCCCAGCCTGCGTTCTGTCATTAAGCTGCCGAGCGTCTTCATGACAATCAATAGCCTTGTGCTTCCGTCGCTCGGCTGGAAAGGTTGTTCTGGAGTATTTGGTGGCTAACTCTGCCTTGTCAGGGAGCGCTGTGAAGAGGCCCACGAGAGCGAGGCAAAAGATCACCTGGCAGTCTTCCGAAACTACCAGGGGCCCGAAGGAATCCGCAAGTCCTTCGTAAAAGAGTCCGACGAGATCAAGGCAAGAGTTGCGGACTTGGGTCTGGACGCTGAGGTTGTCAAAGACGTGACAGGGCTTTTCTACAAGGCCCGCCCATCAGGCAATGTGCAATTCTTATACGGGCATGGAGGCAAAATCACCTACATTTTCATGGATCGTGAGGTGGCAATAGAAGGAAGCGGTAACAGTGTTGTTGAGCCCCCTTCCATCAATCCGGTCCCTCTTGGTGCAGGTGGCAGCACACCGCACCACCACAACATCAATCCGGACGACGACCTTTCCCTGAACCCCACTCTTTTGAGGCTTCTTCAGGACCTGATGAAGCTCAAGTCTGCGCAATCATTCATCAACTTTGATCACGAGAAGCGACCCAGTCATATCTCGAGGCCGCGCTGCTTGAGCTTCATCGAGCGGGGTCTCAAGCTAGACACTTCAATCGGTTACGGAGCCACTGCATTCTTCAACGACATGCTTTTGGTATTTTCCAACACTCGGTACAACCCAACCCCCGATCTCATCACGACGGAGACAGAACAGGCAGATGCCCTGGAGTCAGAAATGATGAAGAGACTTCGCACAATGGGAAGAGCCGGCGAGCGGCTTCTGGTAAGTCAACCGGGCGGATAAAATCTCGAGCTGCAAGAGACTGACACTCGCTCAAGGCACAATACATGGCCATCAAAGAACTGGGGCCAGAAGAATGGGACGATCCTGAGATTATCTACTTCCGAAGACCCTACAATCCACATCTCTCAGGTTTCAACGGAACAAAGCCCAATGTAGTTGAGGTCAAGGCCTGGGCCTGGGACCAGCTCGAGTGCGGCCGAGAGCGCGTACAACGGCTTCGTGCCATCCTAGCTTCGCCAGCAACCAACACGGCAGGGAGCATCCACAGCCCCGTCGTCCACAGCGACGCTCCATTGAGCCCGAAGCCTGCAAAGCGGACCCACGAGGAGAGCGCAGAAGATGATGAAGACAGCTCGGCCCGCGCAGCCAAGCGCCAGCGGTCGGATCGTAGTGCCCGGCCCGGCCCCTCCCGTCCAATTACCGCTCCTCCCAGACAGGCTGCTTCGAAGCGCTCTCGAGAGCCAGAAGACGTTGATGGCAATGACAGCATTGATGAGTCGGACCACAGCGATGCGGCAGCGGAGGCTAGAGCCTCCAAGCGACAACGCTTGGCCAAGGCCGTCGCTCCCGCCAGCCGTTCTGCCGCCAGCCTTCCTGCCGCCAGCCTTCCTGCCGCCAGCCGTCCCTCCACCAGCCTCCGCGTCACCCGCTCTGGAGCGTCTGATCCCGGCTCATCTGCGGCTCTTCCTCAGGCCTCCTCTTCAAAGCGTGCCAGAACGCCAGCTGAAGCTGACAGCGACGGCGACGAGCACGACGATGGCGACAGCCACGGCCCATCTGATTCGAAGCGACGACGCCTGGCATATGGCACAACCTCTTCAAGCCTCCCACACGCGAGCCCTGAGGCTGGGCCGTCGACCGCAGGCAGAGCGACGCATGGGCCAGCAGCCCATGTTTCCGACAGCGGCCAAGCCCGGGCATCCTCGGCGGCTTTGCAGCCAGCACCACAGCAGCCAGCACCACAGCAGCCTCAGCAGCCTCAGCAGCCTCAGCAGCCAATCGACTACCCGGTACCATCATCCCAGTCAATGAGCTGTAGCAGTAAACTAGTCTCCATGCGTCACATCTCAAAGATGGGCAAGAATAGGCCCTGGTTGTTCGGATGCGACACCACTGACGGCTACGGTATCTATGCATTCATGAAGTGCCCGGGCGATTACTGCAAGTGCCGCTTCCAGATCCATCCCCTAAAGAACAACCGCGCGCGCGATCACATCCAGACCTGTGGGCAGGGGCAGGTCTTCCAGGACGAGCAGGACATGGTTCTGCAGTGCGCTAGTCAAGGTATGTACAATTTAGAATGTCCTCGCCCTCAGCAACTCCGTGACACTATTGCTAACCTTATCCGTCAAAATAGTGATCAAGGATGCTGGCAGGGTGTCCGACTTGACCATTGAGTGGGCACGGAAGTCCAACATGACCTTGCTTCCTGCGAATGAGAGGGACAACCATCCTGACAACTTCCCCACCTTTTCCCCGCCTGCTGATGAGTAGGCTGAAAACACCCACTCACTACAAAACTGATGAAAAGTGTCGAAGAAAACTGTACAAAATACCATCCACGGTCTTGAATGGACTCAAGACGACACGGCCCAATTGGCCCACCCGGAACGGCCCGGCGCGGCCTTCTTCTTTTGATCACGCCTAATCGACGCACCCAAATCCCTTCTCCGACCTCCGTCGCGCGTAATCCTTCTTTGAATCACGGTCTCGAAACGGAGGCTTGCCTTACTGGCTAACAAAACACCCGCGCTTCAGCATACTAAAGAGACACGGGCGAAAGGATATGGTCTCTGGATGGAAGACTTACTCCACTGGCATTATGAAAACTCTGCCGGCATTAGAACTACGTTGACAGCGTCGAGATACTCCGCCGACATCGAGCTCTTCTGCTGGCATTGACCTACTCTTTTGGCATCGAGCTACTCTGTCAGCATCGAGGTACTGTATCGGCATCGAGCTACTCTGTCGATATTGACCTACTATGCCTACATCAGATCTTCCTCCATGTATCAGACCTACTCTTTTGGCATCGAGCTACTCTGCCAAAGTCGACTCACTCTGGCGGCATCAAGCGGCTTGCCTGGCATCGATTTAAATCTGCCGGCATCAGACTTGGTCATCCACATGAGTTCTGATATCTTGGGGCTTATCTGTTGACGGGACCCCACCTTTCACCGCCTTACTTGGCCAACCAACAACACTGGAGCATGCGCGAGACGGACGGGCTAGGATTTGGGCAGTCTACAAAATTCGCACGGGCGATTGAGCGCAACACACTGCGCAGCATAGAAGTTATTCTTATTTAATCAATAGAAGGAATTGAATCAAATTGTGAAAATGCCGCCCTGCCGCGCTGCTTCTGGTGCCTGGGTGAGCTCCAATGTTGACTGTGGTAGCTGCGCGCGACGCGAGGCTGACGCGCTAGTGGGGGACGGCCCGCCCCACCTCGACCCGCCCCACTTATAAACGGCGAGGCGCGGGGTCCATTTTGGGAAGTTGTCAGCCTCGACGTCATCACATCCCATCTCACCGCTGGGCGGCAGAATCACCTCTCAATCGAGCGATTGGAAGAGTGAGGCCATCAACGCCGAGTAATTGAAAAACATCGTGGGCAATGAGTATACTGTGCGCGATGCCTCAACGTAATGCACTGTGCGTGATGCTCCTCTGGCAGCTAGACAAACGTGAACCTCTGAGTATTCGAGAACGAACCAATTACGTCGCAGCTCCTGCGAGAAGCACGAGCTTGATAGCTTCTGAATGGCCTCAGTTGCTATTGTTGTTGTTGCCCCGCGCCGAGCTCAAGTCACACTGTAGAACCCCACCTCCACTCACCTGTTCTGATCACTGTGCACGCAGTGATTCATCGGAAGGCACATCGTGGGTTGCCGTGGAAGCACTCCATGCGACAGCCGAGAAACGATATCTACATTCACTCAAGTGCTTTCGATCAGAAACGACACCAACTTGCATTCACCCAGCTGCAGACTTCAATTCCGCTACTATTTAAACCTTTCCACTCCCCCATCCCGGCAACCTTTCTCCGTCCGACAACAACCTCTCGGGATTCGACCAAAGTTGACTGCAACCTGACTGCAAGACCGCACTTCAGCTTGTTCGACCATCCAATAATCCATCTGTCATTCTGTACTTCTGCTTTTCATCCGCAATCGCACAACCCATCCATCCTAATCTCTCTCGATCAACCACTCCCTTGTTGCCCTCGTCGCGACACCCTACCCACCTACTACGAACACCCACACACCCACACACACTACGTATTCGTCGAAGTCATCTACAATGGCTCCCCTGAAGAAGACTATGAGTATGTTCAACGACGCCTGCCGCCGTCGTTCGCGCGACTCCGTCTTCGCATCGAAGGTCAAGGCGGTCACTGGTGTTGCCTACCCGCCAATCGTGTCGCCCGTCCCCTGTAAGTAACGCCTCCCCCCTCCCAGCCAGACCTGACTGTTAAACACCCGCTGACACTTTAATTCCAGTGCGCCCCACCTCTTCGGCCATCATGAAGCAGAAGGCGGAGGACCTCGACCTCACGCGTCTTCGCCATTTCCTGCGTCGTGAGGAGCATGCCAAGGACAACCTGCCCGGCGTCCTGCGCCGCATCGACGAGCTCGAGGCGAAGGTCAAGGCCTTGTCCAAGTCTGCCTCTTCCGGCGACCGCCTCACCCCGGCGCTGGCTGCTGCCTCCCCAAGGGAGTTCGACAAACTGTGGAAGGCGGTCAATGCAACCATTGCCAGCCATGAGGCATTGGGCAAGCATGTGAAGGCGTTGGGTGAGTGGGCTCAACAGCAGATCACCCAGATCGACAAGAACATCACCGCCGTCGATCAGCACTTCGTCAAGATCAACGACAACAACGAGTTCAAGAACAAGGTTCAGGGCAAGCTGCAGTCTCTGGAGCAACAGCTTGAGCAGCAAAAGGTGGACTCAAACAAGGAGACCACCGATTTCAAGAACTACATCACCGGCGAGATGGCGTCCTTCAATTCCATTGCCGACAAGTCCAAGGACGGCGCCTATGCTCCTCCCACGAGCGAGGAATTCCAGGCCCTCAAGGACCAGTTGGCGATGTATGAGATGAATGAGCAATACATTGCAAACCAGGCCAAAGAGCTCAGGCGTCTTGCGGCGGAGAATAAGGCTCAGGCTGCGCAGATTGCCGAGCAGCGCGATACAATCGAGCAGCAGGGCACAGAGCTTGCCACTCATCGCCAGCAGATCGCAGGCCTGAATACTGGACAAGGAATCCAGGATGCCGAGACCGACAAGCTCAAGCAATTCGTCATGGGCCTCGCCGCCCACGTTGGTTTTCCAATCGACAGCCAGCAGTTCCCCGGCTTCGGCCCCGGCCCCGGCCCCAGCCAGCAGCAGCAACCTCAACAGGGTCCATCTGGTCAAGCTTCATGGCCTCAGGGAAACGGACTCTGGACGCCGTCGCCGTCGCAGTCGCCGCCCGGCCAAGGCTCGCAGGCTGCTGGTGGTGATGTGGACATGGAGGAATTTGATGACTTGGAACTCGACTCCCCGATGACGGATGCGCCCGAGGAGCCTCACCCAACTCACCACCCCGTGCCCTGCCAGGCTGAGCCTCACCAGTCTCAGCCTCTGCACCCTCAACGTCCCCAGCCTCCATCTCACCAACCCCAATTTGGACAGCAGGCACCGCAGGCACCACAGCCCACCACTGCAGCGCCTGGTGAGGACACCCCGATGGGCAACGACGGACCAATTGTCTCCAGCAACAACGGCAACGGGGCAGTCACACCACCCACTGCTCCTCCTGCTCAGCCTTCCCTCTTCCCATCCGGTGCGCCCAATGCCAACCCGAACTCATTTGCGTTCAAGGGCATTGCCCCTGCGGTGAAGAAGCCACAGATCAACTGGGGTGCTAGGATGGGAACCTTGAGCTTCGATCCTCCACCTCAGCTCGCCGACGACGATGGGAGGCCAGCTCCATCAACGGCCAAGATGCCTCCGGCCACAGATGCCCCAACTCCCGCTCCAGTCAGTCACCCTGCTGCGATGAATACTGCCTCATCCAACCTTCCTAATGGGCAGCTTCCGCTGCCTAACGCCGGTCTCTTCAATCGTGCAGCCGGTCAGCCTGCTCCGCCCAACGCTGCTCCCTTCAACCCCCCAACCGGTCAGCCTACTGCCGAGGTGAGGTCGCCTGCAAGCAACGGTGCCTCTCCTGCCAGCAATGTCAATGGTGGTCCGGCCTCAAATGCTGCGCCTGGCCCGGTCGCCAACAACGGCGGCCCGTCATCTGCCACAGTCGGCTCGCCCTCAGCCGCCGACAAGTCCGCGCCGAAGTCCAAGCCAGCGCCAAAGAAGAAGCCAAATATCTTCATGCAACGCAAGCCGGCAACCCCTAGCAAGCCTGCCTCAATAACTAGCAAGGCGCAAACAACCCAGACCGCGGCGGCCTCTTGGGCGCAGAAGAGGCAGGAGGCCTTCCGTGCTGGGAACATGCCTGCGCCCGATGAGACTCCATCACCCGCGCCAAAGGCGCCAGAGGCGACTATGACACCCGCCGACGACGAGTCTGCAGAATGGATGAAGGACGTCGAGGGCAAGCCAAACCCGTCGCCGTTCGCGACCAAGCCGAAGCCTACCTCCAAGCCATCTACCCCTATCTACGGCACCAGCTCGTCCTCCACGCATGATACCGTCGAGTCTGACGACCCTGGTAACATTTTCCTGAAGGACATCATCGACGAGCCCCAGCCCAAGCCGGAGCCCAAGCCGGAGCCCACGCACGTCCACGAGCCTGAGCTCAACCCGCGCAAGCACACCGGCCAGTCCCGCGCCCCAACTGTTGAGGACGAGGACGACGCCATGATGGGCAACGGGCGCAAGACGCTCAAGCCCAAGGGACGTGCCAGCAAGCTCTCTGCGGGCAAGGCCAAGGCCATCATCGAGGAGCATAACGTGGAGCGGTCCTGGGGTATCTGGGACATGGCATCGGCAGCCAGCCAGGCCACCCAGGCGCCCAAGTCTCCCAGCCCTAACGGCGACGAGGCTCGCACCTCCAAGATGACAGGAGGCCAGGTCCGGGACCCTCAGAGCGCATCTGACCAGGGCGTCTCTGACGACGCACTGGATCGTGAGCACGCGCAGAAGGTGACCAGGGTCACGAGACCGGATGAGCCCCGCCTCACTGCCAAACCCAAGGGCCGGCTGAACAAGATGACGCCCGAGCAGCTGCAGGCGCACAAGGCCGAAGAGGCGCGGCACGCTGCCGACTACGCAGAGGATCGTAAGAAGATACAGGAGGCGCAGCGCAAACTTGCAAGGCCGGACGAGTCCCGCCTCACTGCCAAGCCCAAGGGCCGATTGAGTAAGATGACGCCCGAGCAGCTACAGGCGCACAAGGCTGAAGAGGCGCGACAGGCTGCCGACTACGCAGAGGATCGCAAGAAGATACAGGAGGCGGAGCGCAAACTTGCAGAGGCCGTCGCTTCCCAGGATGATCAGGTCGACTACGGCGACCCTGACGACATGAACGACGAGGACACTCACATCACGGTGATGCTGCCTCCCACCGAGCCGGTCAAGTCTACCAAGTACTCGACCGTCTACTTCCTCCTATGGGAGAGGCAAATCCGCAACGCCACCACGGGCTATGCCAACCTTACCTTCCCCCATGTCACGCAGACAGAGAACCTCACCAAGAAGTGGTCCGAGGCACTGGACCACTTCGACACCGAGCTGTGGCCGCTGGAAATACTCGTCCCAGAGGTCGGTCTCGACTACGACGCGGACGGGTACACCAAGCTCCAGATGGAGAACCTCATGAGCTACTGGGTCGAGCTGGTCTTTGTGCAGGCATTGTGCAAGGCTGGCCAGAGCTTTAAGCAGCGCCTCACAGAGTCCCAGCAGAACGAGATTCATTCCGACATCTTGGCGGCCGGGAAGAGGTACCTCAGGCAGTGGGCCCCCGATGTCTAAACGACGCGCCATCCTCCCTGTAGCCTTCACCTGTACTAGCATCACCGCCACCTCTCCATCTTTCGTCGGCGGCTGAATTCGTCCTGGCCACCCAACCTCCAGGTCACCCAACCTCAAGTTCACCAACCTAGCATCAGATCTAACAGCACAAATCCCACACTCACGACACCAACTACGATTCCTCCTCCAGCATACAGCAGACCTCCGTGTTACTCAGCCACGTCCTCAACCGCATCACCTGTCTTGGACGCTCGCTACGGGTTCACCTCGAGCTGGCCGCTCACTATGTGATGAGCGCCAGCTCGCCGCTTCCCGCAGGTTGAGCTCCAACTGACTGCTCACTATGAGTTGAGCTTCAGGTATGTGCTCGCTTTGGACTGGGCTCCAGCTGGCTGCCCGCTCTGGGCTGGGTTCCAGCTGGCTGCTCGCTTTGGGCTGGGCTCCAACAGGCTACTGCTGCTACGAGGGATTTCTCTCACTTGGCAAGTCGCCGACCACCACAAACCACTGTGGTTTGGTGCTCGGCTGATCTGTTAGGGCTGAGATCAATGGTGCTGGTGTCGGATGGGAAGCTAGGAATCTGAGAGACTAGGAGAACAGGAGGCAAGGTGACTATGCGGCAAGGAGGCTACGACGCAAGGAGGCTATGAGGCTATGAGGCAAGGAGGCAAGGCGGCAAGGCGGCATAGGGCTGGCGAAGGAGTAGAGGCGAAGGCAGCAGGCAAGGGGAGGGGATTTCATGATTTGACGAAAAGGGTACAAGACCCATTATTCTGAGCGTTTCTTATTGTACATTTAGATACCCGGCAGGAGCCTTTGAAGTAGCTCCATATCCCGAAATGATCATATATGGTCGATCATCGCCTAGTAATGGCAGAAATAAAAACAAGTATAATTACTTTCTTTGGTCTCGTGCCGTGACATTAGATATATGGCCTTTTTGTTTCAACATTTTCCACGAGCTCTTGCTATGGAAAGGGCACCGCCGCCAATTTTGCGCACTCCCGTACACGAGACCTTGACATGGCGGACGGGCCCGGCACCCAGCCGCGGATCTTTCCTTACCTGTGCGCTGACATCGGTACTATCATTTCAAGGACTGGCTTCTCTTGTTACGTCGGATCGCTGAAGCTATTTTAACCTGCCTGCTATTAGGAAGTGGTTGCGACTGCGGCAATGTTATGTTCACCGGGAAGAGTTGAGGCAGATATCGTGGCCGTCTGTTCCTACCGGAAGTGCGGCAATCGTCCGCCAAACCGCCCCTTTATACATACAAGCACCAAAGACAGCGAGGCAGTGCGGAAGTAAGCAGGGTTTCAGGCATGACTTGTGTGGCTCTCGGATAGACCCGAGCCTGCCATCCAATCTCGCATGAACGGTGAGCCACGAGTCAGTTCGGGCCCAGCACTCGCACGAGAAGACATCCTGCGGTAGACTCTACAAATACAGACATACCCAGAAGTACATACCTAATTTAAGTTATCTCAGAATAGCAGACTTTATACTGCCAAGGCACTAAAATCACGCTATCTATAGATTATCCACCTTTAGCATATACTTCTAGTTATATCTATATTCAAATAGCGCTAAACCTTAAGCAGAAGTAGTACTTCCTATATAAAAAATTATAATATTTTTTTAAAATAAGGTTAGTAATAACCCTAAATAAGCTCTAATACTAATAAAATATATACTATTCTACTTAAAATCAACCCCTAACTATTATAATATATTTTTTCCCCCTATAAGAGTAAGATTAAGCCCTCTAGGAGCCTGATTATAACCTATAAGCAGAAGCGGTGGTCTCCTTTCCTCTGTTTTTTCCCACTCGATAGCCCTATCCTAGCCTTCCTTCCTCCCTCTAAGGTCCCTTTTAAAGAGGTCTTAAAGAAAGATCTACTTAAGTATTAGTTCTCTATATCTTTTTTAACTCTCTAAGGAGAAGGGGGAAAGAACTTACCTAGGGGAAGGAGGGTAAATAAAGGGTGTTTTAGAGGAAAATAAGGAGGAAGGAGGAGGGAATAGAAATTTACAGGCGGGTACCACCCCTGCTCAAATAGGGGCGCCAAATAGACTTAGACTTACATCCTCTGATTAGCCGGGACCTATAAAAATACTGATTCTGAAGCTCTGATTAGCTGGATTTTAGCTTCTGCAGCCAAGCTGAAGCTGGGGGCTGAGAAGCCTTGGCAGAGGAAAGCAGGTCTGAGTTCGCTGAGTCTATCCTGCGGAGCCGTTTTTGATCGGCTGCAGGGCTGAGAATGGCAGGCAGCGGGGCCGACGTGGTTCCAAAATAGCACCCGTCGATGGCCCTTTGATCTAGGAGGGAAAATCCTCCCCGGGTGTGGGTTGAATATCCATTGGGCCGGCGCCTTTGCGCGTGAAGTCTTATTATGTCCTCAAGTCCTTCGCCCCAGTCCGTAGGATCGGCGTCTCTTGTCTAAGTATTCCATTTCTTTTCTGATTCAAGCAGATAATTCTCTGCCTATTCGCTCGTTGCCAAGCAAAAACCATGGTCTAGGTACCAGCACACATTCATTTATTCATCATAATACTAGTCATTCCTTTCCGCAATATGCGCTCACTCTCTTTATTTTATCTGTCCCTAGGCTTGGCAGCCGCCACCTCGCCCTACGCCCCAACGACCACATCCTGCCCGAGCGGCCCGCTGATCCGCGATGGCAACACCGACCTAAGCGACCGGGAGGAAGCATACCGCGTGGGCCGCAAGGCAAAGGCAGACTACGCCCTGGCGTCATGGCTCGAGAAACAAAGCCCCGGCCTCGGCTCCGGCAGCAGCCTGCCCACCCTGGCCCTCTCGATATCCGGGGGCGGATGGCGCTCGTTCCTGATCGGCGCGGGCGTGATGCAGGCGATGGACGAACGGGAAAGCAGCGGCGCCGTCACGAGCGGCCTGCTCCAGGCCCTGACGTACCACATCGGCGTGTCGGGCGGCGGCTGGCTCGTGTCGTCGTGGGCGGGCAACAACTTCCCCACCGTGTCGCAGCTCGCCGACGACCTGTGGAAGCCGGCGTTCAAGCACGGCATCGAGGCGCCCGACGGCTGGAAGGCCCTCGCGGCGTATGCGGACATCACGGCCGACGTGATTGACAAGAAGAAGGCGGGCTATCCGACGTCGCTTAATGACCCGTGGTCGAGGCTGCTGTCGTATCAGATGATCGCGGGGGATAGGGGCGGTGTTGCCACGCGGCTGTCGGATGTGCCTGGGTTCTCTAATTTTGTCGAGCGGAACGTGCCGTTCCCTATTATCGATGCTAATGGGATCAACACCAAGGCGGGCTTGTGTGGGCCGACGGATAACGGGACCGTCTGGGAGTTCACGCCGTATGACTTCGGGAGCTGGAACGACGACGTGTCAGCCTGGATTCCCATCGAGTATCTGGGCACTGCCGCGAACGACACCGAGTGCACAGTCGGCTTCGACAACCTGGGCTTCGTCCTCGGGACGGGGTCAAACCTCTTTGGCAACTCGGCCTGCGTGGAGTCGAACCCCTTCGGCGAGATGCACAACGTGCTCGAGAAGCTCGTCGACTTCCTGCACGACGTGGACGAGAAGCTCGACTTCGGGCGCATCCCGAACCCCTTCAAGGGCTTCAACGGCACGGGAGACGAGGCGAAGGAGGTCTTCTACGTCGACGAGCTGTACCTGGTCGATGGCGGGATCGGGCTGCACAACGACCCCATCCAGCCACTGCTGGAGCCCGCGCGCAACGTGTCAGTAATCTTCCTGAGCGACTCGTCGGCCGACGAGGACAACTTCCCGACCGGCGCCTGCCTCATCGATGCGTCCTGGTACACCAAGAACATCTCGCGCATAGCGGACCGGATGCCCACGATCCCCGCGCAGGAGGTCTTTTTCGAGCAGGGCATGAACAAGCGCGCGGCGTTCTTCGGGTGCGACGAGCCCGAGGCGGTGACGATCATCTACCTGCCCAACGTCAACTATGCGTACGAGAGCAACCTGGCGACTGCGAAGTTTCAGTACGACGAGGAGGTGACGGAGGGCATGATTGCCAACGGCGCGGAGACGGCGACGCAGAACGGCGCCGAGGGTTGGGGGCTGTGTCTGGCGTGCGCCATCATGATGAAGGAGGAGGGGGCCAGCTTGCCGGATGGGTGTGATGCTTGCTTTGAGCAGTGGTGTTACAATTCGCCGGCGGATGAGACTTGGGGTCCATCGGGAGCAAACTCGACAGAGCCTGTGGTACGGCGGGCGTAATGGTAGATGCTACGTACAAAAGCTTGGTCAAAGTAGAGTCCAAGTGAATGAATAGCACCAATCACTGATGTGAATCATCGGTCTCATATTGAGCGCAGTTGCTGGGAGAACCCATCTCCGAATAGTTACTTTCGCGGTATCCATGCAGCTTGACTTGACTCTCCAGGAACATAAAACGGACATCTATGTACCATGCAACTTTTTTCGAAACCTGCGCCTTCATTAATCTTGTCCAACCTCGCATCCCATCCAAACGGCCAATTTCACCTCTGTTTCGACCATTGAGAAACTAGCAATTGGTCCTCCTATACGAATTGCCTCGACGCAAACTTCAAGGTGCGCACATACTTCAATTGAGCGACCCAAACTACTTCAACCATCATCTTCTCCTTCGTATTCTTCCTTGGTCGATTGACTGTATGACGACACTAACACTCGAGCTCCAGTGCTCCTCGATCCGTGGCGTCACATCCATCCCTTCCGACGATCGTATGCCTACGTAAATCGCCTGCTCCCTCTTCGACGGCCATTCCCATCGAACAACCCAAAGTCCATCGCCATCCTCAAACAAGGCACAACATGCGCAGATCCAATAAAGTCGAGGTCTTGAAGGTTCGCCTGTTCGTCTTCGTCCTCTTGGCGGGGGCCTGCAAGTACTGCTTCGGCAGCTGCACCTCTCTGCTGGCGGTCCTCCTCGCCCTTCTCTTCGTCTTCTACATAACATGGGAAGTCATCACTATCAAGGGGCCATCGTCCCCCATCCCGAGTCCTGTCAAACATTCCCCGGCTCCGAGTGCTGCCACAGATCCCCCCGATGATGGACTCGATCTTTCTCGGGTAGTGGGACAGCTCGCGGATCCGGCGGATGAGATCACCCGGATGGCGCAACAACTCGACGAAATTCAGGGGTTGCTTGAGGGTCATGGAGACTGGGCTGAGGAGATCGGGGCTGCGTTTCTCAAGTCTCTCGAGCGGATTCACAAGAAGCAGCGAGAACATCTGAGGCAACACAATGAGTTCAGAAACGACTACGACGAGAAACTTGGCTCCGTCGTCAATGTCCTCGACGAGCTTCGGCACGAGAACGCTGAGGCCGCCCGGGCAGCCGCGGAGAACAACACCTCGCTGTGCAATACCATCAGTCAGCACAGGCAAGACATCGAGAACAACCACAGCACAGCCCAACAGTACATGCGCTCCGTCAACACGACCCTGCTGAGCCATGGCCAGGCAATCGAGTCGGTCCGAGCGGAGGTCGCCCAGCACACCGACGCCTTCCAGACAAAGCTCGACGGGCACGCGCGGACGGTCGAGGATAACAAGAAGCTGGTCAAGGAACATGGCGCCTTGATTAACAGCGCGGTGTCAGACCATGCACAGCTGATCGCAGAGTACCAAGTCGCCCTCGACGGGATGGTGTCGCTGAACAAGGCCAATCGTGTCTTCTCCTTGGTCCATGTCCCTTACGGCTGGGAGACTCTAGGAGACGTCGCCGAGAACCTCGACGACGGCCTGGGGGGCCAATCGAGCGCCCAGCCAGCAGCCAGCATGGTCGACAGCGTGCAGGAACTGTCACGCGCCTTCAGGGGAACAACCGACCAGACGGCTCACGCCACCACCACCCCTTCGCCGACGGACCAGATGATGGCCACCGTGCTCAGCCAGGTCCAAGATACGGTGCGGGCGACCTTGAAAGAGCATGCCGCAGAGACGGGCCAGCTCCGCAAGGCGCAGGAGGACATCGAAAAGCTGCGGGCTGCCCTCGGAGACATCGAGGAGTTCCGGCGGGCAGTCCGGGAGCGCCAGCAACTTGAGAAGGAGCGCGGAAACCTCGAAAAGCGGCAGCGGCGGCAAGCTGAGATCATAGACATCCTCAACAACCATCCCGAGCGATACCACCAGGATCCCGAGTTGCGCGCCGAGGTGGACGAGATCACGAGGTGGGCGGACGAGCGCAAGCGCGCAGCCGGTGCCTCTTCCCGCGGCAAGACTGCCAAGGCCGCGGCCGTCTGATAGATACCACTGAGGTGAGTTGCCCCGGCCACATTCCGACCGCAAGGCGTACCGGGCAGCATGCTAACGGCGACCGGGATGAAGACGACATCGCTGGGTACCTCGGATCATGGCGATGGTGGCCTGCTGTACAAGTATTTGGGCGTGTGTCAGCGCAGGCATATTGACTGATAAAGAAGATGGCGTGCCATAAGACATGAAAGATGTATGCTACTTAGCCCAAGCAGCAGGCTGAGCAGACAGAAGGGGGACCACGAGGAAACAGCAGAAGAAGCAGGAGAGTGCCTCCGTCTGCAGGGCACTGGCGGGGCGGCCAATATCATCTGCTGTCAGCGATCACGTAGAGATGTAGATTGTAGCATGGCACCATAATTGACAAATTTTGGACCTGGAAATCGCTTTGGTTCAACGAACTTGACTCTGGGCGCGCTCAAGGCCGAGCGCTCTCGTGCCGCTGCGATTTGCACCCCTCCAAGTCCTGTCAACGCTGCTCGTCGAGGGCAAAGTGGAAGCGCCCGCAAGGATTTGATTACATTTATACAGATCGATCTCAGGCCAGGGAGAATGAGGTTGTAGGTGCAGATCATGATGATGTCAGATGGGTGGTGGTCCCTTGGTAGTGGGGCAATGGGGCAGCTCCCTGTCTGCAGCCACTATCTCGGAAAAACAAAGTAAGCCCCCCCCTAGGAAAATTAACAATTACCGCACATACCACCAAAATTTTAGTACAGATAAAGAAAACTTACAATTCCCACCAGAACAACTATATTAATATTATTAACATCACTAGTATACTAACTACCTAAATAGAGTATTATAATACTATATTATATAGTTAATTTAAGCCTATCCTATAAAGAAATATATAACTTACTTACCTTAGTATAAGGTAATATTAGCTTAGCTAAAGTTATAAATAATATATTCTAACTAACCTATTAAACCTAGACTATCTAATACTTACTATATAAGACTTACTTTAAAAGCTAAATTATATAGTTTATTAATAAAAATAGTATACTACCTAAATAGTTATATATTTAAAAGCTAATAGCTAAGATAGCTAAAACTTAGTAGACTACTTAAAAATACTTATAGGTACTCTTAAAGACTACCTAGGATAAGGCTATTATAGTAGAATATATAACTTAGTAAGTATAAGAAAATACTACTAAAGTTAATAATAAAGATAATCTACCTAATATAAAAGAAAAGGAGGAAATATACTAACTAGAAGTTAAGGAACCTACTACTAATATACTATCCCTAGTAAATAATACTAGTAATAATATTAAGCTATTTAAAAGCTACTTATAATAAGTACCCTTTAGTAAAGTATATTTAACTTTAACTATTAATATTTTTAATAAGAAGCTTACTAAACCTTTAAATCCTATATACTACTCTATACTACTTAACTATAATTATCTAAAGCTAGAGATTATAAGTATTATAAATAACTTTAAAAAAATAAATATAAACTAAATTAAAAGTATATTTAAGAATAAATAAGGTACTAAGATTAACTTAAAGAGTATATTTATTAAAACTAATTAGATTATTAGTTAGAGAATTATTTTATATTAGTTAAAAATATATAGGAAAAGTTAGAATAAGGTATATAGAGAACTTAACTATAAGAATCTCTTAAATATACTCTCTAAGTTTAAGAGACTATTCTTTCTTAAGTTTATATATACCTTTAAGGTTACTCTACTACTATTAATATAATAAATACCTAAACTATAAGGAACTTACCTAGTTAGGTATCTAGTAGTTAAGATATTTAAATAATTCTCTATTACTTAGTTAGTAGCTACTTTAAAGAATAGTTTACTAATAACTAGGTAGATAATAAATATTAAAATACCTAGTAGAAGCCTAGCCTTTAAGACCCTTTAAAATAACTCTATTATTAGTTACTAGTATACTAAGATAGACTATAAAATAGGTACTGTATAATAGTAATATTAGTAGTTAATAAAGATATAGTATTATATATAGAGTACTTATTATAGAGTTAATTATTACTATAAAGATAAGGGGGATTTATTATAGTAGTAGTATTAAGTTAAAAATAATAGTATATATATTAGTTTATCTAATAATAATATAAAAGTTTAGTTTAATATAATTACTATAAATAAAGCTATACTTAAAGGCTTACTAGAAGTCTTATTTAACTACTAGAAAGCTTAGGAAGAAGCTAATAAAAAGGAGAAGCCTAGTAATAATAGTATTAACCTTATTCCTTCTAAAAAGAAGTAGTAGAAGTAGTAGAAGTAGAGGAAAAGTAATATTAGTATAATTATTAATCTATTACTTAATATTAACTTATTTAAAACTAGGTATAGCTAAGTAGCCTTTATAGGACTACTACTATTACTACTAGTACCTACTTCTTTTTATAATTTTAGTAAGCTTCTAGCTCTACTAATACTAGTACTAATAATAATAAGGGTATTAGAGAGCCTATTATAGAAGTAAAAGCTTCTAATAATACTATTATTATTACTACTATAAGTAAATAGGGATAGGAAAGCCTTATATTAAAAGTTTATTATAGAAGTACTTTAAAAGTACTTTTAAAGTCTACTAGAAAAGAAGTAGTTTAAATAACTTCTAAGTATAATAAAGTAAAAAGGAGTTAATCTTTATAGTCTTTATAGGAAGAAGGATATATAGTTTACTAAGTAAGGTCTAGAGGAAATAATACTAGTTAGAAAGTTTATTAAGTAGTATTTAAAAAGGAAGAAAGACTTTACTATATTTTTTAATAGTAATAAGAAAGAAGAAGACTTTCTACTACTATAAAGATTATTAAATAGTTAACCTACTATTTATTAAGTAGATATTAAAAGTATATATTCTCTAAAGCTTAAAAAGGTTATCTAACTAACTAATTAGCTTCTTTTAATACTAAACTATATAATTAAACTAAATACTTAACTAAAGAGTTAAAAGCTTACTATTATACTATTTATAGTTTATAAGGATAGAGGATTTATTTAAAGAGTATTTAGGGGATATTTTAAGTAAGGAAAGTAGTAATTAGGTATATAGAAAGATATAGTTAATATAGAAAGAAGTTTAAAAGAGGAAAAGTTTACTTATTTAAGAAAATATAGTATATTTAGATATATTTTAGTACTTTAGATAGAGTACTAAATTAATTAGGTATATTTACCTATAGTAGGGTACTAATTTATTTATATTAACCCTTAGCTACTAGCCTAACTTATAATAAATATTATTCTATATATTTATAAATATTTAATAAGAACTCTTCTAATTTTTATCCTTATAACTTTTAACTAATACTATTATATTTACCTTATTTTACTCTTTCTTATAATACTTATATATAGTAAAAATATCCCTAAATAGCTTTAAGTTTTAACTTAACCTTCTAGGTATAAGAAAATAGAAACTAAGTAAAATTATTATCTAAACTATAGTTTAACTACTTATACTAATATTAATAATATAAATAGTACTTTAAATTACTAAAGTATACCTTAATTAGGTTAAAATTAGATAAGTATAGTAGTAGATACTTAACCTTTATACCTACTCTACTAATTACTTTATAGATTTTATTAGAATAGTACTAGAAAGTATTATTTATTATAAGAATTAACCTTAAGCCTAAGTATAGGTTTATCTTTAGTAAAATACTCTCTTATAGCTATTATAAGAAAAACTCTTTTATTATATAGCCTTTATATACTATAATAGTAAATAAGTTATTAACTATAATTACTAAAAGAATATAATAGTAAGCCCCTTACTTTAAAAAGCTTTTAACCTATAGAGTATATCTAATAGGTACCTAGCTAGTCCTTCTTATACTATTCTACTTATTAAAACCTAATTTATTATAAAAAATAAATATATTAATAATATAGCTTAGTTAGTTAACCTACTAGAGATACTATTTATAAAGGCTCTTATCCTACTAGTATACTAGTATATATATCTATTTATTACTTTACTTATAGGCTTATAGGGTATTACCTATTATCTTTATAATAATATTAATTTAAAACTACTTAGTAAGGAAATATTATATTTTATTTAAATATAAGTTTAGTTTAATAAGTAAAAGATTAGTAAGCTTCTATCCTATATAATCTATATATTAGTTAAGCTATATAACTTTATTCTAAATAAGTAAGCTAATAAACCTCTATAGCTTACTACTTTAACTTAACTATATTTAATAATAATAGTAATAGTATACTTAGAGTAACTATTTAGATAGTAGTAACTCTCTTCTAGTACTACTTAATAGTAGTATAGCTAACCTAGAATTTAGCTTCTAATTACTTATTTAATAGTAATAGGTTAGAGTATAAATAGAACTCTAAATACTATAATTCTAAGCTTAATAAGTAATAGCTAGCTATTATAATAACTTTAATTAGGTATATAGGGGGATATTAGTAATAGTATAGGAGAAATTATAAGTTTCCTAACTGCCTAGTAAAATTTTAGTAGTATGTATGGTAATCGTTAATTTTCCCGGGGGGGGGGCTCACTTCGTTTTTCCGAGACAGCAGCTTGAGCTCCCCTCAGTTTGCTCGCTGCGACTGCGGTATCCACCCAAGCTGTCGCCAAGATGGCCTTTGGTTTTCCCACCACTCGCCGACAACCAGAAGCTGGGCAACGACAACAACAACAACGAGACTCCTCAAATATCTCTCGTGCAGCTTCATCTCTCCCCACCAAATAAAAGACACGAAATAGACCAAATCACCACACAACCCCGCCACCCTCCAAAAACATACCCCAAGATGGAGGCCGCAAAGGAGACAGTCGCATCCGTAACTGAGCAGGTCAAGGCCGCCCTCCAGACCCACGGCGAGCGCCTGCCCCAGACCCTGAGCGACGCCAAGCTCGTCCCCGGCCCGGCAGCCGAGCTGATCCCAGAGGGCTTCCGGCCGCGCACCAGGCTCGAGGTCTCGTACGGCGGCAAGGCCGCCGACCTGGGCAACCTGTTCCGCGTGCGCGAGACCAAAGTCCAGCCCGTCATCTCGTTCCAGCGCGAGGTACGTCTCTTACCTCACCCAGCCAGCACTCGCCCCCGGGGTCGGATGTGAGATATGCCGGGTATTTGCTGACAGCCCAGCGCAAAGGCCGACGTCGACCACAAGACATCCTACACGCTGATGCTGGTCGACCCTGACGCGCCCACGCCTGACGACCCCAAGTTTGCCTTCTGGAGGCACTGGGTCATCACGGGGCTGGAGCCCCTGGGCGGCGGCGGCGAGGGCAATGTCGTCGCTGCCACCAAGCCCGCTGCCACGGCCTACCACCCGCCAGGCCCTACGAAGGAGTGAGTGATTTCCACGGCTGCATCAGCTCGCGTCTGCCCATTGGAGCTCCCATCTCAGGCAAATCTGTATACTATGGCCCTTACGCTAACGCTCGCCGCAGATCAAAGCCTCACAGGTACCTTTTCGTCCTGTTCCGGGAGCCGGTCCTCAACGGTCTGGACCTCAAGCCTGAGGACGTTGGAGGCGAGGAGTTTACTCAACGGCGGTCCTTCAAGCCCGTCGAGTTTGCCAAGAAGCATGGGCTGGAACTCGTCGGGGTCAACTGGATGAAGGTTGCTGCCGATGACTGGGAGTAATTCGGCGACTGAAGTTCGGACCATAGCCACTCTAGTATAGAGTGCCCGGGTATTGAAGGCCACCGCCCACATTTAGCATAATCTAGCCGCCAGCATTTTACTTAGGCATCGCAACGTCGAAAGAGGCGCTGGAGGAAGCCAAAGCCACATTGAGCTCTATTCAGCCTATTGAAATTCAACGCATGCAAAAGACTACAAGCTACCTCGCCCGATATTGTGAACTCCCATCATTGGCGTGGTCTGAGCAGCTGATGAATAGCCCGAGAAGAACCAATTAGGGGACTACGAAGTAGGGACGAAGGAGTCTCGTCTAGGAATGACACAATAGCTATACGCATGGTGCACAATGGCAGATGGCTCAACGAATCATCGTTCAGCGCACAATAGGAGGTTGCGAAATACAATAGGAAGCTCTCAACAGTGGGCAACAATTGTCGTTGACGAGCCAGACGGCCCTCGGAAGCAGTTCACTTCAACACTATTTAACCCCAGCCGTTCGCCGCGAGAATCTGATCTTCTGGGTTTTCGCAACCAGAGCTGCCCACGATCTCGACTCCGCCGAGTCCATATTTCATCACCAGATCGCATCGTACAATAGAGACACCATTCCCACACCG
>JUJX01000014.1:94216-164403 GCA_000800745.1 Diaporthe longicolla | reverse complement strand
GGGGGGGGGGTTGGAAGAGAAGAAGGGGGCAGGCAGCAGTTGGTAGTTGGTCTGGGGTTGAGCGGAGAGTGGGAAAGGGCCCGCACATTTGTGTGGCTGGCGGACTAGAATGTCGAGATCCCACGGGCGGACACTGTTCCGAGCTCGTCCTACACCCTTCCAGATACCAGCCCTCCCAGTTAGTTGAATCAACGCAGGGCATATGAGCTCAAAGCTGAACATGGACAGTTCAGATTCACCTTGTTGGATGTTGTATAGACGCATCCAGCGCCAATGTCGCGGGAAAGCCGCCGGCGGGGGAAGGGAATGACATCGAGAGCAGGATGCGATACCTGATATTCGTCGGGTCCAAATTTTGCACTGAGCTGGAATTCTGCTCCGATCGAAAAGACTTGCCCCGGCCTGAAGATTTGCACTGACCCATCACGGTCACAAGTGAGAAAAAGAAAACATTCGAGTTGATGGTACCAGTCCGCACGAATACATGAAGAGACCCGCGCCTGCTGACATTATTGGAATATGCAGTCCGAGCTCTGACACCGCATCTTCTCGTGGAAGTTGGTCTTCTCACGGAAGTGCATGGTCCATCTACCGCGGGGCGCAAAGCACTCACACGAAGACCAAGATAAACAGCAAGCGTCAGTTTGTAACGGTAATCACCCACAACCATCACCACCCCAATGAGCCGAGTCCGATATATAAGTCAAGTAAGGCTTAAGGCATGAGCTCCGCCTTAAAAGTAGGACAAATATCATGCCGTCAGCAATCTAGATTCAGTTGCTAGTAAAACACTGTACAGCTACATAAGTTTATAAGTTGGCCCGCTCACATTCGGACTACAACCCCCCCCCCCCTTCATGTCAGCCTAGATCCTGTTAATGGGCTGACGTTCAAATTTGGAACGGAAGCGAGCAGCTGTCACGTGACTAATCTCACATCTTATATACCCATGTGGTCCCGCTCATTTTCCGTGCTGCTCTTGATCGTCAGCATCATCTTCCTCATCTTCACTATTATCATCCTCACCACTACCGCCCTCATTACAAAGCCATGGCGGAACCGACCTTGGCAGATCTAAAAGACTATCCATTCGACTACAACTCGTCCAGAGATGTAGGTGATGTACTCATAGGCGAGGACAAAGCCCGCCTCATCATCGAAGCAAGCTCGTCTGGCAACGACACCGCTTTACAAAGCTTGCTATCGCAGCCGGAATCGATCAAGTTAATGGCTGAAACACCTCACAGCATATATCATGCGGACCGTCCAAGCCAAGGTCCGAACGACGTGCGTTCGGTACTCGCAGCGCCAACGGCAAATCTTGACCGGGCCTTGATAGCAGCAACCGAGAATGGCCAAGCTGGTGTTGTGTCCACACTACTTACCTTTGCAAAACAGCACGGCTTGGACACTTCTAACGAGGCCACACTGAGAAAGATAATCACCGTGTGCATCAAGGACGGGCACGCTGCTGTGTTCAAGGCAATGGCGCGCGCAGACCCGAACGTCATCAACTTCCCGCTCCCCCACGGCGTGCGGCCACTCTACGAGGCCGTGAGGCTGAGGGAGCCCGATCTTGTCGCTGTGATGCTCGAGCTTGGGGCGGATCCCTTTCATCCCGTCCAGCCGGGGAAGCAGCTCTTCACCTTCAACTCGTCTCTGATGTCTCGCGCCGCGATGGCTCAAGATCCACGCATCATGGAGATGCTGTTGGAACGCGGTCTTCCCATCGCTGGTTCTGGTGCGATGCATGGCGCTGCAAGTTGTAGTCGTCTCGATAATATACGCTTCTTGATTGAGCACGGCGCGGACGTGAATGAGACCGTTGACAAGTCGGGTTGGACGCCGCTGCATTTTGCTGCCTGGAGGGGCAGGATCGAAGCGATGAAGTTGCTCGAGGACAGTGGGGCACGCTCTGACTTGAAGGATGCGGAGGGGAAGACACCTGCGCAGCTGCTGGAGGAGTACACACCGCCGCTTTACCAATAACATCGTGGGGAGCGCTGGAGGTGATTAGATGAGGCTACCTAGGTATGAGTGTTCACTCTCCTATTCATAAAATGCCCTCTGGGCCATCACGTTTCTAATACATCCCTCTTGGTTCAATGGTCTTTACTTGTACTGCAAATTAGCAAGACAAAAAACTAGCGTGCATACTGACAAGCTATAATACATGTCTGGAAAAATGCTTGCCAACCAAGTTTGTCAAGACTGCTTGGCCTTGGCACATACTATGTTGATATTGCCTACATGCATTGGCGGCCGAACGATGAAACCTCTGATAATCAACCGATGCCAAGGACCTTTCTCTTCCAGGCCGTTGAAAGGAAGTCAATGGCTGAAATTGTCCAAGATGCCCTTTCAGTAGAAGCAGCCTTGTAGATAGTCCAAGTGCATTAGCACGAATCTGACCTGGAGTAAATTGTGTAACCTCAGATTATTCCTCTCCTTCGGACACGGGATGTACAAATTTTCAAGTTCTAGCTGCCATCGTCTCGACTTTATTGAACAGCGTGGACTCGGAGCACATTGCAGAGAGAATTTGACCCTACATCAACCCAGGCAGTCCAACGGAGGAGCCCAGGAGGGGGAGCACGTTCGAAACACCCATCTCGTACTTTGTCCCCCAACACAAACGGAAGTCTGGGTCACCAATTTAAACACTATATTTCTTGCTCGTACCTGGCCATCAGATTTTCTGGGCTATTTCGACGGCGTCGGGTCTGGTAGCTCCAGGTTGCGGTAGGGCCCCTCCGCCCTGGCCGTGGGACATTACCATGCTTTTGAACTGACTTAACTGAAGTGACCTCAGCACCTGTTTCTGCTGGTCAGGTATAGGCACGTTCGTTTGCGAGACCCATGGCTTGAACTGGCCCCATCTCTTGGCATCCGGCGATCTTCTAGGCATGATCTGAATCATCTGGCCAGTAAGCTCCATGTTATCCATCATCATCTGGGCTTGTGGGTGCTTCAACGGATCACCATGGGAATAAATCGATTCAAGCTGCTCTACTGGTATTTGATCGCCCCTGCCCAACGCTTCAGCTTGTTGAGTCGTTGAATGAACCTCCTGATCTATTCCTCTGGGGCATCTCGGAAACATTGTTTACATTCGGAATTACTGTATCTCTTGACGAGTGACGTCGGGTATTGGGGTACCCGGTGGCAAGTTCGCAAAAGCTTTCGAATTAAACTGTTGTGTGTGCCTGAGCTCGTCTGCTTGACTATGGCCGCCTCCGCTTGTCGGTATTTGACCTTGACGCCTGGCAGACAATTCTGCGGCCTTCCGTCGCATCTTGTAATCGTATGTTGGCTATAAAGGTTAATAAAAGTCTAAACCGCTGAGCCATGCATCTAACACGAGCTTACTTTATCTGGTGATTCCCGGAACGCGTCTTGCTAATGGAAGACCCACTTATAAGTGGTATTTATAAAACTTTGACAGTTCTGTCAAAGCTCATGTATGACATCCATTGAGATACATCCAAACCATATTTCAATATAGTCAATGTTTCCCACACGTCAAGCACATACGGCCATAGACACAGGAAAATACGGGATCCCGTCCGCTCTCCCTTAGTCAAGCCTGTGATCGCTGGATTAGTAGTTGGGTCGGTGACGACCAGCGAATACCCGGTGCTGTATGTTTTAAGGTTTTTTTTTGTCTTTGCCAGGTGCTCCTGCTAGCCTGTCTCAAATTGTGCGAGATCACCAGATTTCCAAGGAAACGGTCCTCAAGGGGCTGGGGCTGGAGCTGGTGTCCTGATTCCATACCTGGGTGACTGAACCACAAGAAGGTTCCCGTAACGAGGATAAAGGCTGAGCTCAAGAACATGACGACATAGCAGTGTAGACATCTCATCTGAGGACTGGGCTGGAATGATCGCTTCTGTCCACGTTCATGTGGGACAAGGTTGCTCCGAGATGTGTATCGGGGCTTGAGTGGACCATGTATTATCCGTTTCTAGTGTGGCTTGATCCTATGGTGTGAATGGATCTTCTTTTTTTGAACTGGGCTTGTTAGAATGATGGAGGCGCATTGATTTGACAGTGCCTGCTTCCTACCAGAAGGGTCCAAGTCTGTGCGGGGGTTCTGCGGTGATAATATCGCAGGATTGATGAGGTGCAACCGGGCGGGCTTGAATGGGTTAGAGAATGCCCTGAAAAAGCTGAAGGAAGGAAAAGAAAGTGCGACGAAATATTTGTTCAGACTTGCAGACACCCCTGATATCTAGATCTTGGCCGGTTGAGTTATGTGCCCAGTAGCTCATGCAATGCACGCAGTCGCATGGCAAATTTCTATTTGGCCTATCATTATACTCTCCGGAAATCTCAGAGACGGACCGGTTCCACCTTGGCACGTTTGCAGTTTCTCATGGAATAGAGTCCACGCAGGCGCGCGGCCACAGCGAAATCATCAGACTGATACTACATCCTCTACTCTCAAATCTCCCAGCTGCCCCCAATGGAAGTGTTTTACGATAATAATACCAAGCCCCAGCATCATAAGTGGGAATCAGTGTGTGATTATACCTAGGTTCTTTCAGCCAGGGCTATAGAGATGAGATACTTATCGCCCGTAAAAACTTTAACTTACGCATGTAACTTTGAGAATCAGTCAGCCAATTCTTTATAATAATATTTATCTTATAAGGAACCATCGATTGTCTGCGTTTGTGTCTTCTCCGTTCCTAAGGGCTTATTTACCTTACTCTTTAATGTTAGATGTGATCTAAAGCTATAGTCCTTGCGCTTTTCCTTTCAAGATAGTAAAGTTCTTACTTATTAGAGGTATCTCTAGCTAGTAAACAAAGTAAGACCGCTTACAAGCCCTCCCTCTTATAGTTATAGCGTGCGAGAACCGCCGCCTGCATTTTATTTTAAAATTCATAGTTAGTCGTTATAAAGGCCTGGACCCGGGGAGGGCGCGGTATCCCAGGGCGATACCATTTGGAAGCGGAGAGAGTGGGCAGCTCAGATAAAGGCCGTCCCAGATAGTCGAGAAGATAAGAACCAACACACCCCCGGCTTCGACCATAGACGAGAAATGTCCTCTGATTTAATGAATGCCGAGTTGGATTGCAATACGTAAGACTGGCGATGATCAGTAGCTGTCCGTGGTGATACCTTAACTCCCGAGGTCGGGGACCCATAAGCCGACCGATCAGTCACAGTGACGAGGGCAGTTGCCACAAGACGTAGGTAGACGATTTAGAGACGGGCCACATATTCAGGTCAACCAAAATATTCTCGACGGCCCTCAAAAAAGGCTCAACCGTGGTGTGCTTTCTCCATTGTGAGTGGCCACGTCGGGCTGCCCGCCTCCGCTTGATCGTGCAGGTCGCGCACTGGAATAGATCGAGCTGTTTCAGGAACCTCGCACTGGTCGAAGCTCAAGGGGCACTTTGCCTCATTATGCCAGAGGTGACCATGCTCGTTGGCAAGACAAACAAAGGCGGACGGTTGGAAGCTGAAAGGTCCAGGTCGTAGGAGGCGAGAGGCTTGCACGCCGGTCATTAGGGCCCTGGTAAAGAGGGCCTGCTGAGAAGCGCGGGGGCGACTTCCAGCCCTGAAAGCGCCTAAAAGCCAGGCGCCGGGGGACAGTTGGCCGGCGACAGGGTGCAGCGGGCAGGGTGCAGGCGGCAGCAGCTTTTACTGCTGCCCCCAACACCCCCCGGGGCCCACACAGTTGGGACGACATGAACTTGGAGCAAATCGCAACAGGCAGGATAACCCGCACGGATGAGAGGCATTTGAAGCTTCATTCGAATTAAAGATTCCATTCAGATTTGACAGTGCTATTGGTGTTCTGCGAGAAAAAATATGAACATGCACACATCGAGCAGAGGCTGGTTAAGAAGCAGTCAGCCCTCTAAGCCCGCGAGATCTGCCCCGCAGCCTCCTCCTCCTGCACCGTAGCCCGCCCATCCTTCTCAGCAACATGGTGCGCGCCGCTCTCGGCGTCAGGAACACCCAGCATCTGGGCGCCCTTATCAACATGGTTGGCGCCGCCAAAGAGCACATCAATCTCCTCCAGCGGCACCTGCTTGGTCTCAGGCACGATCCACCACACAAACACGGCCAGGACCAGATTGATAGCCATGAAGAAGAACATGCATTTCAGCCCTTCGTTCTTGAGGAACAAGGGGAAGAACTGGTTGAAGATGGCCTGCGCGACGTTCTGCATCTGCGAGCACATCCCCACGGCCTGCGCGCGCACGTTCATGGAGAAGATCTCGGACGTCCAGATCCACACGGTCGCGCCCCACGACGGCTTGTAGAAGAAGATGAAGAAGAAGAGCAGGAACACAATACTGATGCCCACGGGCTCGGACTTGGACTCGGTGCCGGGCGTGGTGAGCCCCACGACGCCCACCAGCATCGTGCACAGGGCCATGCCCAGCGCGCCGACGATGAGCAGCCAGCGGCGGCCGAAGCGGTCGACGGTCCAGACGGCGTTGAGGGTGAAGAGGATGCCGAACGTCGAGTTGAGCGCGTTGATGAGGTTGATCTTGGCCGTCGACTTCCACACCTTCTTGTAGATGGCCGTCGAGTACGAGTTGAGCGTGCCCTGTCCCGTCAGCTGCTGGCCGACGTTGAGCACGCACGCGATGTAGATGCGCTTGCGGATCGAGGGGTCCTTGAACAGCGCGCTGTACCCCGACGAGATGGCCTCCTTCTCGTACTCGATCGCCTCGCGGATCACCATCAGCTCCTCCTCGACCTGAGCGTCCGTGTCGCGGATCTTGTGCAGGGCCGCGCGGGCCGCCTCCACGTTGCCCGACTTCTTGATGTACCAACGGGGCGACTCGGGCTGGAAGGGCAGCAGGCAGATGATGATGGCCGGCACGAGGGCCTGGAAGATGACCACCATCTTCCAGTCCCACTCGCCGAGCTTCGAGCGGTGCAGCGAGCAGGCGTAGTTGATCCAGTAGGCGATGAAGGAGCCCACCGAGTAGAAGGTCTGCCAGAAGGCCATGATGTAGCCTCGGATCTCGGGGGGTGCCATCTCACCGATGTAGACGGGGCCGGCGGCTGTGCCATGTTAGTCTGATGATGCCGTGTGGTGAGGAACTGGTTTCACTTACTGAGGGCCATTCCCTGCCCGATGCCAATAATAACACGGCCTGCCATGAAGCAGCCGAGGCTGCCCTTGGGCGAGAAGGTCTGAATCATGGTGGCGATGATGGTAACAAAGCACCCGATTCCCATGCCCCAACGACGTCCCAGAAAGTCGGCCTGTTGTTTAGGTCAGTCGGGGAAGTCATCAGAAAGACGCTATCTGGATGTGACTTACAACTGGCCCTCCTAAGAACCAGCCGGACACGATCGCACCGATGGAATACACCGTGTTGATCAACCCGAGCATATATGTAGAGTCCTTGGTCAGGCCGAACCAGTTTAGCCAGTTGTCCGAGCCCTGGACGGAGTTGAAGGTGGAGGCATCATAACCATAGAGCACCATGCACATGGCTGCCACTATGGAGATGTACCTGCGATGAGAAGACGTCAGTTAGGCTTTGCTTCACTTCAATGTGTAACATGTAGATGTCGGTGGACGGGCTCGACGTACCAGTTGTACAGCAACTTTTTGGACGGCATCTTGGCTGTCTGTGCAGGCGGTCAACCGACCTGCTGGGTGTTGTCGGGGAGAGAGGCAACTATAGGAGATGACCCAAGGGAATGCAAGTCACCGACGTCGAGTTTGTCAAGAAGCAGAAAGATGTAGGGAAGGCAACGGCGAGGCAGCGGTGGAGGTGGGAAGGGTGTAAGCATTTATGTATGCACGAGAGACGGAAATACATGCAGAAATATCTCTCCTAATGGAGAAGCTGGCTGCACCCCAACACCACCCATGCCCAAGGCTCGCGAATGGAAAGGGCCGAGCAGCTGCAACACAATGATAAGTAGAGTATCCATTTTTCCAGGGCCGCATGGCCACTCACAAGGATTCCCTCGCGGCCGGACAGGAGGTTGTGATATGGAGCTATGCCCAGTCGAGCCGGTCGGCTAGCCGAAAGCTTAACAAGCTTGTCCACGGGGGCAGATGAGCAACGACAAGATGGACCTCCAGCTCACCGACCAGGCATCTTGCCCCCGGTCTGGCGTTGTTCGTTCCCCACGGCGGAGGAGCTGTCAGGCACTTGTTTCTCCTCCCCCGTGATTCCAAAAAGAATGGCTTGGGTTTTCCCCAGGTTTACACCCCTTCCTGCCTGGTACCGTCTGGGGTCGATGCGGAGAAACTCTCTGGGGTTTGATTCCACCAATCGTGTCGATACCGCCGTGCCGGGATGGGTGTACTAAGGAGAACCCTTCTTCCTGCAAGGCATATCTGTGTGTTGGATTCCGAGAATTCAAGCGCCTCTGCTGCCACGCGGCGAGGCACAAAGGAGCAGGTGCTGCATGCATCTCGGTGTGTAGCTGCAGCTGATAATGCGTGTTTAACTTCACTTGCATCAGCTTGGCCGGAAAACCGGCAGCTCGAAGGAACATGGCCCTCGGCGATTTGACTCTTTGTGTCTCTAAGCACTACACGGCGGTGTGCCAAGAGTGTCCATCCCGCAAGATCTGCGGCGATCTGTACCATCCGAAGTGCGGCTTGCCGCCTCTCTGGGCATGTGTGGTATGGGGGCCTGCACTTGTAGAGAAAAAGCCTGGGTTTCTTGAGGCATCTGGGCGATGTTGATACTGCATGTCTGCCTTGAGGTTGGTGTCTGCCCCAGAATCTCAGATATTCCTGAGAATCTGGCGGGGAGGTGGGCCCTGAGGCTTCCATCCAGGCCTAGAATTGCTGGGGAAATGGAGCAGCTGGGGAAACAATGGGGGCCTTTATCTCCAGGAATCCGGGGCTTACAGCATGTGATATGTCAGTGGACGCCCGACAGTGGGGCCAGAGATCCTGCGAGACTGAACCCATTTCAATGTATGCTGACTACAGAAAATCGCAGTCGGCAAGCCTTTGTTCGAGGGGCTCGCAATGAGTTGTAGTTGTTCCCAAGGAAGCCAAGGAGCTGCCCAGGTGTCAAGAGGATGCAAAGTTCGGTTGAGCCCCAGGTGGCGCGGCGGGAGGGCCGCCACGAGTCAGTGTTGGCATTGCTTGGTGAGCTTGGTGAGCTTGACAAGCTCGAGAAGCAGCTCCAGCCCTTGGCTCAATCTCCGCAGGAACGGGTGCCGTAGAACGGCGCTATACCCCTAGCCAGGGCATGGAGCGATTCTCTGAAGTCATGACCGAGGCGTCGAATTGGAGTCGTGTCATTTGCCCCGGTCGCAATGGGCGTTCTGCTCGATGTGGTCTTGAATTCGTGTTGCTGTCTGCGTCCGACTGGCCCGGGGGCGAGCCAAAGCCCTGGCCTGGTGGATCAAGCGCCACTCGCAGGCAGGGCCGACTGCCTTCGAGCCATACGATCGATGAGGTCGACGTTCATGGTCGCATCCGTACAGCCGGATTGACCAGTGATCAAGGTGACGGGCACGGCGCCCTGTGACCCTTCCATTTCGTGTCCCGGCAGCTTGGGTCGTCGCGCGTCTTCAGCAGGTGAGGGACCAAAGGCATGTTCGTTGAAGCTAGCTGACTAGCCCGGGCGGCCCCCAGTTGTTCCTGCTCAAAATTGGTGTGGGTAGAATTTCCGCCAATGAGAAGTTGGCGCGATGGCCCGTGCGCGACTGGTGACAGCGCCGTTGCGTCTGCTTGACGGCTGTCGCTCTAGACGCTTCGAACAACCGCGATGCCATCGACTCTTTGTCAGCGTCTCGCTTCAAACTTCTCGGTCGTGGCTTCCCTCCAGGTCGTGCTGATTTGAGGGGTCCAAAGAGCTTCGGATGGACGATGTGAGCCCCGTGCCCAGGTCCACATGCAAGTACGATGGAGCCTGCCTGTCAAGACTGCCAATGCTTGGTAACTGAGTGACTGGCAATGCCTCTCCGTCATGATTCAAACCAGTCGAGCTTCGACGTGTGCTATGGTCGGTGGGATCCCCGCGATCTATGAGTTCCTCTTCGCCGACGGTGAAGAATCCGCGTTGCGCTGCGGCTGCTGTCTCCAGCTTGACCACGATCTTCTTCGCCTTTTCGTGCATGCTCTCGAGGCTCATCAGATCACCTTCGCTTTCTCGTTTCGGTGGCGACGATGATGCTTGAGCGTTTGCCTGCCTACGGGCAGACGCCACAAGGGGAGCAGGTCCCCCGCCCACGAAATCTACTGTGTGGGGCCCGGCATCGATCCTGTGGAAGAACCCAACCAGGGCTGAAGACTTCCAGTTAGGCTGTTCCTCATAAATGGTTCTTTCCATAAGGAGAACGCAAACAAGCAATAGTACTGTGAGTAGTACCAGCACGCCTGGAAACAGCAACCACGCCCAGTCCACGCGCACACAGACCGTCGTTTGTATAGCCGTCCCTAGCGCGATGCCAGACCCATTCCGGTACGAATTCGTGCCCACAGCACGCATCCGGTTGCTGATCGCAATAGCAATTCTATCCATACCAGACGATATCATCTCCGCGGTAAGCTCGCCGCGGTGGGAACATTGACTCCAAGTACCAGGGCTCGCAAATGCTCGAGTTCAACTGCAAGGTGCAACTTGATCCACTGGTATCTTTTTCCCTCAACCCGAATACTTCTCGCTTCAAAAATGTCCATATGGCAAATAGCGTCTCTCGTCCAGTCTTGAAAACGCATTCCATTGGTACTATGACCCTCTGGCCGTCAAACGTTACAGCAGTAAAATTACCTTCCGGGAATGCTAGGGACCTGGCTTATGTTGGATATGTCGTAATATTTGGAGTCGACCGTGCAGGGTAACTTCACAATTGTCGGTTCAGACTCATGAATTTGATAGCTTGATGAAAGACTGTTTGTGACCGTCTCATCCAGTTCGCCATTACGAACACGGCTTGTGTAATCCCTCACGCAGAGACCAAGCGTGCAGTTCAAAGCAACCAGGCCGGACGAGCTGACAAGACTGGGCAACTGCCCTGGACGGAGGCCACAGAAAGGATCATTTGAGTCCCAGTTGTCAAAGTAGTGAGGGCAGTCCGACCAAATAAAAGATGAAGTGGTGAAGTTCGACACAAGACCGAAGTCTGATACAAGCGGCGAGGGGCAGAAGCTCAGTTGAGAGGGACTGTTGGTGATTGCTCTTGTAAGGGTATAATTGTAAAATTCCATCAAAAAGTCAAGCGTACAATCCTCGCCAGGGATTGTGTAGTTCCATCTGTAGCTATATGGAAGTGGTGGCATAGGATCGTACTGTTCTTGGACTAGCGATGTGATGTCGACACATGAGCTACAGTATCCGAGGGAAGAGTAACGAGGCAAGTCGCAATTGCCGGTAGGACAGTCGAATGGTGCCATGAGGGTCTGCTCTTCGGCGCTGTAGGCGCCTTCCAAAATCGCGCTCGCCATCCTCGAATCCACCGGTGAATCCATTGGTGTAAGGTCAATAACCACATCACCGTAGTTAACCCAGTTGACAGAGGCTATCGAGGCGCTCATATTATGTAGCGGACGCTGACAGCTATATGATTTGATACTCTGTTGCGTAAAGGGCCCGATCGCCGCTGACACGAGCAGGATGAACGAGGCACACACAGCGAGGTAACTATGCTCACCGATACACCATACAATTAGCATCGAACCATCATGCATTCGACCGGGCGAGAGCTACTCACGCTCGTGGCTGTATTATAAAGCGGCCCAGAAAAAGCATCGACCCCATTATGCCTCTTGATGCCCGATCGTAATGCTCAAGATCTTGCAGCAGGTGTGGTCGGTTAAACCACAGCCACTTCAACTGGCTGATAACTGGAGGTATACTATATGAGTTCGAGGCCAGACCCAAAGCTTTCTTCCATATTAAGCTTTTCAAGAGAATCGAGGGAATACAGGCAATCGATACGTACTTTCTGAAAGAACAAAGCCAAGCTGGGCAATCATCACCGTTGTAAACAGAGAAATAAGGGAGTTAATGTTAATGTTGTAAGGCCACTCGGGGTGTGTCGCGTAGTTATAACTTCCCAGTATTGCAAAAATAGCTGCCAGAAGGCCCAACGAGATGACGATCGACAGAAGCTCCCACTTCCAGATCCAAAGCAAATGAATATGTCGATTGCCGAGGAGTTTACCCTGGCCCTTCTGCTCTGTAGTCAGGCGCACAGAAGGTGTTTCGCGGCCAGCATGAGGCGTAATCGAGTCACCATGGCCCATGGCAGGGTTGGCAGTGTCTAAAGTGTGAGAGCAATGCTCCGTTGATGGCATACTATCGTTTGCTTGATCATGACCGTGACGCCCAAAACATGTGCTTGCCCCTGGTATTGAATTGTGCAAGGACTCGTTGCCGTGTAGAAGGATGTCCGACTGACTGTTCGCGTTCACTTCTTCGAATGAATTATCAGAAGTACTTCGGCGGTCATGGCCTGTAACAGACCTCGGGGGCTTGGGCATGCTGATCCTTGGGCAAGACTGCATTTTGATAATGGGAACCTGTTGATAGCAATGCAAGGAGAAGGAGATGTTGAGTGCTAAATCTCGTGGTTTTATATGGCCACCTAGTGCTCAGTATAACATCGAGTCACCAACGATATTAATTTAAAATAGGAACCAGTGCTGAACAGGAAGTCGCCAATTTTTCCTGATCGACACTTCAGCTGAAACGGTATACTCAATTTTCATGGTGGAAACTAGCTGAACTATTCGCCAGGATACGTTTATCGCAGAGAAATGGTCTCAGGTTGTGCCCCTTGCTTGGGGTCTGCAAGGGGCGCCGTGGGGGCGGAAATACCTTTTTGAAGCTCCAATGAAATGTCACTGATGCATGCCGCGCACCTCACCGGTTCTGAACCATGCAGGCAAATGATGATGATCATTTGCTGACTGCGCAATAATTTGTAACGCGCAAGCACTGACGACGTGATACAGGTGGAACAGCTATTAAGCGCAAGTTCCTAGTCTATTGAGCGTCTCTTGGTTGAGCTGGTGATGATGTGCGCTTCACCTTTCCGCCCCCAATGCCTTTCACACTTGGGACCGCATGGAATCCCACCAGACACCCCCCTGAGACCTGCTTGGTCCTTTCGTCGCTTCTTGTGCAATCCTTGGCGGTTGAAGGTAGGCGCAATGAACACATGCCAATGTTGAGAGCAACCACCCCCGACCTGAGCCGTGGTTCCCACTTTATTGCAGTTAGTCTTCTTCCGGGGATGATTTGCCATTGAATTTAGAGGTTGGATGCATAATACTAATCATAGAGCTGAGAAAGGGTGCTCAATAGATGAAGTGAGTTCTATTCTATCTGATAATTTCATGAAATGGTACAGTCAAGCCTTATACAAACCAAAAAAAACGAAACAGGAATTCTACATGACAAGAGAGATATTTCCAACACTAGTGCTAGGCCGGGCCCGTTGAAACCAGCACAAGATCAGAACTGTCTTCTTTCTCTTTCAACCCGGCAATCTGAGGCTCTCCCTCTCCCTAGGATCGCCAATGGATGCCATTCTGTATCAATGCCCATCTACCATCCTAAGGCAGACTGGCACACTCAGCCTCGCTCTTGTTAAGCTCGCCAACAACTCGAGCCTCGCAAGCGATGAATCCAGTGATCTCGAGGATAGTCGCCGCGCCGGCAGTAAGAACCTCAGCGGCGAGGGCAGCAGTGCCGCAAAGGGCGATGTCGGCCACGGCAACGGTGACGGCGCCGGTCTGGCACTGGGAGCAGCCCGTGCTGCAGGGGGTGCTGGTCAGCTTGCGGCCGCGGCCGCCGCCGACCTCGATCTGCTCCATTGAGGCGGTCCTGGCGTCCCGGAGGATCGAGTTGACCCTCTCCATGCCGGACTGCCTGGCAACGACGTCCTGAGGGGCGGCCATGGCGAGGCCGGAGACGGAGGCGATGGCGAGGATGATATTGGTGAACTGCATTTTGAAGGTGTTGAAAGTTGGTCAAGTAAAAGCTTATAAGGATATTTTCAAGTTGTGGTAGTGGGCCTTTGATGAAATCTGAAGAAGATAAAGTGGTATTTATTTGTATGTTGGTTTTGTTGTTGCTGTGCTTGTTGAGTGATGGTGATGATGATGATGATGAATGAAAGAAGATCGTTGTGACGAGAGGAACTGGTCTCCTTTTATCTACAGAGCGAGGCTCATAACGAAGTCCAAGTATCGTGAACCTCATCTCGTTCCCAGGAACGCATCGACGCCTAGGAATAATTTCGGCGATATCGTGGGCATACATCGCTGCCGTTCTTAACCCAGGTTTGCGATGTGAGATGGAGTTGAGGCTCAACTTGGCCAGGCTCAGCAGTGCCAAGCCAGGACAGAGCCGCGCGCGACCCTGAAAGACGTAGGGCTGGAGTGCTGAACGGTGCGCCCTCTTGGCATCTGACCTGAGCAACTTATCTGCGGGTACTAAGCCCACAGCCGGCAGGACCGAGACCTCGACTGCCAAAACACTAGCTTGCTGTCTCCTTCAGCACGAACTCCTCTAGCCATTCTCACCATCTGTTCTTTTGTAGGCCACGATAGCTTGGCAAAACGGTTGGGCGTTCGTTTTCCCCTTGCGCACGAGCATTTGACCACATTTGTGGTTTAGTTCCCATGACCAGAATAGCTCATCAAACGAGGCTTCGGCTGAGTATTTTGTCTTGCTCGTTCAAAGGGTTACTCAGTGACAGCCATTAGGCTATAGCTAGGTTTATTTACATCGATTAATCAATACAGCAGTACCTGTCTGTATGCCTTGGCATGTTGCAGGCACACTTTTGCGCCCAGTTCGTATGCCAAAGCCTCCTTCAAAGGCCCTAAGGCGGTTTTAGTCACTACTCCCTCTGCTCGCTCCCCGGCGCCGACGTCTTCTGCTTCTATCAGAGACGTGCCGCATTGACACCAGGCCAGCTTGCCTAGGCACCGCGGCCCGACTTTCCGCACTGCGCAGGCTGCTGGGAATGCAGGCCTGGTTCATCCAATACGCCCTGGCAAAATATACGACGGTTGAATAATACCAGGCAGGCGTCACTGTGCTCCTTGACAATGGAAGGGCAGCTTTGACACAAAACAGGCACCTCGATTTATTCGCCGTTTCCAAACTACCCAAAAATACACTGCCGAGGAACCTCCTGAAAATGCAAATTGTACCGTCCCGAAAAGCCGAACAAAATTCTGGAAGACAATGCCATTACAAGCTTGAATCACCTCTCAACCTTGGTGAGCTTCACGTACAGTGGAGCGAAAATGGGCCCTGCCACAGCGTTGACATGCTTCCAATCGCCCTCCTTGTCCCAAGCCCAGTTGGGCCCACCATTCTCGATAGGCTCGATTTCCAAGTCAAAGTTCCAGATAATGTGTGCGATTGCCAGCCGTGCTTCGATGCCCGCCAGATTCTTTCCAATACAGTCTCGCGGTCCGTATGAGAACGGCCGCGACAGGGTGAGGGCGTCCATAGTAGCTGGGTCGGTATTGAGCCAGCGCTCCGGGCGGAACACGTCAGGGTCCTTGAAATTGTCTGGGTGGTGCGTGGCGGCGTACTCGGCGATCGCCACCGATGTGCCGCCGGGCAGCATGTGGCCGTCGATGGGCATTCCGCCGGGCGGGATGACACGCAGCCGCTGGACCGTGCCGAAGAGCGGCATACGCCAGGTCTCCCGGAGGACGGCGTTGAGGTAGTCCATGTCCTTGAGGTCGGTCCACTTGATGTCCTCGGCCTTGGCAAAGGTGCTGCGTATTAGGTCGCGCAGCTTGTAGTAAGGCTCGCGGTGTGTGCCCATGCAGTATGCCCACAGGGTCAGCGTCAGGCCCACCGTCTCGCCCCCTGCTATTATGAAGCCCGCGAGGTTCACCTGGACCTCGCCCTCGTTCAGGAGGTGTCGGTTCTCGTTGTTCTTGAGGATGTGGTATACGAAGTCTTTGTGGTCGTCCTTTACGCCCGCGGCTACTCTCTCTTGGATGGCGCCGAAGGTTCTCCCATATGACATGAGGCGGTTTTGGTAGACGGTTTTGTCAGCCACTGCATGATTCAAAGTTAGCTGTTGCATCACCACCTGGTGCGTTTATTGGGTTTGGAGCTGAAAACGGGGCATGAGGAAATGCTTGCATAGCTTGCACACGATCGGCTGCAGCGGGGAGTTCAGGCCGACAAGCCTGCTTGCAGCCTGCTCGTAGGGACCCATTGTGATAATGTGCCTGAGAGACCGAGCAAACTCGAGGTTCTCGCCACCTCCAGCTTTGAGACATCCGAACGGCTTGCCAAAGGCCAGAGATCCAATCACGTCGAAGGCGAAGAAGTTTCCCCAAAGCTGAATGTCAACTACTGCGGAGCCGTCCTTGCCTCCGTCACAGGCACTGGAAAACGCAGCGATGAGCTCATCCACGTGGGACTGGACGATGATCTCTTGTTGAATGAGGGCGGAAGTGGTAAACACGGCAGCAAGTCCCCGGCGGAGGCGAGTATGGTCCTCTCTGGGAGCAGTAACAAGTCCATGCGGCGGCTTCATCTTGGTGGACAGCGAGAAACGGGGGTCTTTTTCGGTAGGCGTCATTCCTTTCTGGAGATCACATCGTCAGCTGAACGTGGCATAGCAATCTGATGGGCTTCCAGATTAGCCTACCTTGGTTCCATATCCGAAAATGTCCTCCATCGCTTGAGGCGTAATAAAGCTCAACTCGTTTGGTGCAAGCCGGACGACAGGTCCTGCCATGTATCAGCTGAGCGCTTTCGATACAATCGGAACCAAGACGAGTGCGTCCTACCATATTTGTTATGCAGCTTTTTGTGGTATGCAAACTGCCTCCCTGACAACAACGTGACAACAAATGGAAGGTCTGATACTGCATGATACCAAGGTCCCGGGTACTTCGAGAGAGGATGGAAGTAAAGCCGCTTGATGCAGACGCTGAAGACTGCTAGAATGCATATTTGCAATGCCAACTGAGAGGGTTTTCCGTCAGTTCGTCTCACAACGCCTCTTCGGAAACAGAAAGGAGATTATCCTACTCGAGAAAGCCCCCAAGGCGAGCTAATAGCCTCCAGCCGGTACGGCGACGTTGCGTTATTGATCGCTTCCATTTTGTGGCTGTCTTGGCTGCGCGGACAAGACGACAAATCTCAGCCGGGATAGATCAAGATGATCCTGTGTTCTTGCCCAGATGATCGTGCAGCATACCTAGGTGGCGCGCTTTTTTTATCTCTGCTACGCTTGATGAAATCTTCATGCAGGGAGTCTTTGGGTTCTTTGGAGCCGAGGTTTGCATTGGTGTAGGTTGTCATTGACTCGGGGCCCAGTATTTAAGCGAGTGCGATTGCGATAAGTGTGCAACAAGCACTAATACCACGGTGATTACTAACCACTCATGGATTAGGGGCTGTGTAAAACCCATAAATGACAGCACGCCGGCTACCCTCGAGCCGTCAGATATTGGATGTTGCGGAAACTTACATGTTCAACTATTAGACGTTATCACGCATGGGCCGGCAAAAGCAGATACCGACGTCATCCTGTGATCTTCGCCGCCGACACTGAGGTTGCTTGCGCCGTTGTTGAGAACGTCAGTTTTGAGGCGGGGCAGTTGCACTCAGATACAACGTGCAAAAAGTCTTGACATCAACAGCGTCCAAAAATCACACTCCAGGGCTGACCATGCTGGGGATTCTGCACCCCAATGCCAAGACGATGTCGGGCATAGAGTTCCGCAATCGCAAGCGTACGTGATTGGCTGGGTGTCAGAGTGCAATTGCTGCCAATGTTAAACAAGGTTCAGTGTTCAGTGGGTTTGAAGGCGGTGTCGTAATTCCGTCATATTTCAGTCGGCCGAAATTGAATGCCCGTGATATTTACTGGGTAGAATGTACGTGTTGAATGGCTGAGTCTGTGGAACTCCAGGGCGGGGCATTCAAATGTTGCTCCTTGGCCTTGTGGACGGTGAGGCCGTGGAACCTGAGTCGTCCGCCGTTCGTCTTACGAATGTATTGTCCACCTAGGCAGAAGCGAATGCGGGAAGCAACTCTTTGGAACGGAACATTCGGAAGGAGAATATTTACACGACTCGCCATGAGAAGTGTTGCTCCTCAGTTGGACTCTCAGTCTTGGCTTCAGGATCAGTAGTATGTGGATCAGTCTTCTCATATATTTGAACCGGGATATGCCGAGCGTCGACTAGAGGGTTGGGATCACATTTGAAGCCAAATTGGACCCTCTTCTCGTAACCATGGCTTCTCATCGAACGTCAAATAAGGCTCGGCCGCCAGATCTGGCACTGGACGCATCCATGAATGCAACCATCAGCTTGAGCTTGAGCGTGTTGGTGTACGCAGGTGCCCTACGACATTGAGGCTCAATACCAAGCACGTAATCTCAGGGGCGACGCGCACATACACGACACCAATCTGAAGCGAGCAGATGTCGAGAGCTCAACCTGTTGAACACGTTTCTGCGATAGACAGATACGAGGCGACCGGAACAGTTTTGGACAGCCGCGATGAGCATCGAATGTTATTCGTCCTTCAGAGCAGTGCCGAGTGGGTCAACAGGCATATGTCGGCACAGCATGCAACGTGCTAACATATAGGACGACGAGGTTGTGTGATTGGACCGGCCGCTACTTGAACATAAGCCATACCCGTAGCCCTCAGATCAAATACTGGGCACTTGAGGTCATCAGATACCACGTTGAAACTAGGCTAATGGCACAGCTTCGATAGCTCTTGACTTTCGCTCGGTGTTCAGACCCCGAATGCCGTGGCAGACCAGTGTGACGCTCTGACAGGCTGTCGGAGCTAGCTCGTGTGTGTGCAGAACCGGAACGATATAGATATCGCATTTGCGCCTCTTTGCCGTTATGAATCCAGTCAACACTTGCTTGAGCAATTTGGTGGCCAGACTGTCACGGGTTCTTCTCAACAATCATCTCACAAGTCGCCTAGATCTGAGTTACGCTCTAAGGCGCGCGTGTGGGACTACGAATATGGACTATGAGCCTTTCTTGGAACGCGTTCTGCTGAGATAACGCGGTTGATGGGACTACGAATATGATACGGTGGAGCAGCGCCAATATCGAGTCTTTGTGGGTACTTTTGACATTTTGTACATTCTAAGTGATATTTACACAAGAATCAACGCTGAGTGTTTGGCCAGCAAGCGCAACAGAGCAGGCTTATTTGCAGCTGTCGCTGCCGTAGACGAAGGTGCCGTCCGAGTTCTCGCAGCCGCAGGTGCCGTCGTCGGGAGACTTGATGCAGCCAGCGCCGTCTCCGCTGTCCTCACCCTCACCGCTGTATAAGACACAATGGTCAGCATATGTTCTGTGCTCTCGCACTATGGCAGTCATGGCAGGATTGCCACCCATCAGAGCGGTAGGTGGATGCACTCACGTCCAGAAGAAGGTCCAGCAGTCCTCATCGGCCTTCATCTCGGAGCTTGTTGGCGCCGTGCATGTGTAGGCGCTGCATGTTCCGTAGGGGGCGCCGTGGCTGCTGTCGTACTGGTGGTCCGTCTCGAAGACGGCAAAGGTCTGCTGTCCGGAGACACGGGTGTTGTGGGAGCACTCGGCGGCCTGGATGGCCTTGGACACCTTGGTGGCTGTTGTTACGAACGAAATTGTTAGCAATCTTGGCACCCGGGCGATGCTTGTGTCACTGCACATCACTCACCAGAGCAGGCCGGGGAGGTAGGGCATTTGTCCTTGGTGTTGGAGGTAGCAGGGTCGAGGGTCGCGAGGACCATGGCCGGGGCGGCCAGGACGGTGAAGAAGCTGGTGAAGTGCATTTTGGAGGGTGTGGAAGCTGATGTTATCACGAGTGACGATAGTTGGAATCCTGTTGTCTTGATAGATCTAGACCAAGCCAAGAGCGAAGAAGATCAACTTGAATTTATAGCAAGCTAACCCGCATCTCAAGGCGCGCTGGATCATCCGTGCCGGATTCCTTGGGGATGCGAACCAGAATTACGTACGGTCATATCGCTAAGATGAGCTCAGGGGCAGCGATAGCAAGGCTTAGTGAGGCTCTCCTTATTCCATGACTCCACGGAACAAGTTTATTGTGCCGTTTAAATTGGGGCGAGTGGGTTCCCGCGAAACAAAGTCAGCCCAGCCAGGGCGTTAGTGGAGCCCCGGAACCGCCACGGTCACATTTATATTGGAGCCCGCGATCTGGCCCAACTGCCGGCCCAAGGGGCACAGCGTCTACCTGGTGGGACGGGATCGGCACTACCCGCACCTACCCAAGACCTCTCCCGCATTTGCTTCTTTTGTTTTGAAGCACCTGTCGTAGTTCCTGTCGTCGTTGGAGGTGTTCGATGCCTTGTTGTGGATATGCTCTCATCACTCCTCGGCTTTCAATCTGGCCTGATACAGGGATGGCCCCTGCAGGTCGGTAAATTTCACAAACAATTACGCGCCAGGCACATCGGCCGTGTGACGCGTTGCTGCTGGACTGAACCCTCCCATCACTCGGGATCAGAGCTGCGTTCAATTTGCAGGGCATATTTTTCCGTGCTTGATAGTGTAGGAGTGCCGATGCACGGTAATTACCCCTGCTTTTCAGCCCTACCAGTCAACACGATGTTACACCTACATTGAAAGTCATCTAGCCGGTTTTAAGGCAGATCAGCTTGGTCCAGGCTGGTCTCGGCCTCACAGGTACACTGCAGATCAGATTGATCGGCTCTGGTTGACCGTTGGCGCAGTGATCAGCTCCAGACTGACTTTATTTGCTTAAGTAACGAAGCCTTTCGAGGTCTCCGAAACGTTCAGCAGATGGTCCAACATTTTTGCATATGTCACGAATCCGAGCAGGGCATATCGAATAGAGCAAGTTGACTGGTTTTCTAACTATGAATAGTGAGCGTGGGAAGACCACTTATATACATAATCTGACTGCACAATAGTGGAGTCCCGTGCTCGTGACAGCATAAGTTTTGGAAGGTCCAGTCATCGAAAGAAGACTGGTTCTATAGTGCCGGGGCAGGGTTGGCTCCTCTTGCGGTAACCAAACTGTTGGACCTTGTCCAGGACCGAGATCCGATCAAAGAGCACCACCCCCGTCGTGACTACAACCTGACCAAAAGCCGGGATTTTTCATCTCACAGTGTGTTAATAACATTGATTCCACATTACTGCTACAATCTTGTGTATAATCAGTGGAGATCCACCGACCACTTGCGACTCTCGTGGAGTGGTGACTTCCTTGCTCCCAACACAGCCCTCTTCACCATGACGCCCATCAAGTGTTCGTAGTGTAAACCATTTTAACGCCTCATTCTCTCAACGATGGGAAAGATTTTAATTTTCTAGGAGATTCTTTGGTTGTCGTTGGAGCTCGCTTTGCAACCACAGGGAGGAGTTGATTGCAAGACGGTCTGAGTGTCGCGATGCCATGCATCCTGGCCGGCTTGATAAGCATTTGTGCTCGTGACCAGACTCGGATTTTTCAGCGAACAATACGTATTATATCTTGTGCCACACACTACGTGGTTTTTGAACGGATAAATTGTTGCTTGTAACCAGGAACGTGTGGCATAAAGATACCTGACTTCGAAATGTACAGGCAACACAGTCTCAAATCAATTACACCATGTACGGACATTTGCAGTCTTTTCAGTAGAGACCAGGGATTTACACCTACGGAAGTAAAGTTTATACCTAAACTAGTTATCTTCAAAGGGGGTATCCTATAAAAGGTTATTCTATAAGAGGTTATCCTACAGGATTTTATACTATAGGATGTTATCTTATAGGAGGCTGTCCTGTCAGAGGCTGTCCTGTCAGAGGCTGTCCTGTCAGAGGCTGTCCTGTAGGGCTTAGGTGTACTTTCTGTTTTTGTGGGTAGGAATTCCTGATCTCGTTTGGTAAATCAGATTACTAGTTTCTGAATTACTTGAATTAGGCTGTAGCATTCCAGGCCCATAATCGATAAGACTTTGTCAAGTAGCTGCAGTAGTACCCACTCAGACTCACGTTGCTCTTCTGGACCAGCAAACAGCCCACGTCCTGCAGACCAAACGGAGGCTCAAATGAGCAGTACGACTCGAGCAACTCCAGGCAGACATTGAAGACGATATCACCATCATGGTAAAGACTGCTCTCTTTTCCCTCCTCCCCTCAGAGTCGTAGCATACTAACCACTGCCATTTTGAACAGTTTCAAGACTCTTTTTTCGACATAGCTCCTCAGCAACCTCGAACTCGGGGCGAGCCGTCTTCTGCTACACCAGAAGTCCCGCCTCACGTTGCCATCCTTCGCGATTCTGTCCAGCACATCGGTTTGGCGGTTATCTCCAGGGATGAAATCTCTTCATACATCCCTACGGCCTTCAATATGTTTGCGATGCTAGAGGCAATGTGTGACAAGCTTGCTTCAAACAGTCATGTTCACAACATCTGCCCCGAATTCTTCACTCCGGTTCTCTACCTCTACTACAGTCATGTCGTGTACTTCCACATCCTCCGCGCTCGTGCTTTCGCTGGAAAACCAACTCTCACTCGATCTGAGAAACTGCTCCTATCCAAGTACGAGCGCGTCGCGCCCGCCGAGAGCTGGTCGGTTGCAGCCCCACTGATTGGCTTCATTCAAGCTATGGGAGCGCACAAACCAGAAGACACTTACTACTCTTGGGTCGTCCCGTCTCTCCCAGACTTTGGCAATCTTGAGAAAGGTTGTGGTCTGGGTGGCCTGGAGAGCGTCCCTGGCATGCTTCGCCTTCCGATCGTTCCTGCCCTCCAGAAGCTAGTGCACAACTTCGGGACTGGCGCCTTGGACTTCAAGGATGGGATCATGCAGCCTGTGACCCTCCCACTCAGCTGCGACAACCGGTTTATAGGAATTTCGTCATCCGCTGCTGATGACGAATCCTTCCTCGCCGTCACCTTCAATCTGTGCTGGAACACACCTTTCGAGGCTGGTGCTGATTACTTCATCAACACCGATTATAAGCGCAATTGCATCTCTCGATGGAAGGTTCCTGACGTCCCGAATAACGCAACGCTCAACACCGCCGAGTCCTTCCTCGGGTTTGCCCCCAACCAAACATTTGACTGGATGAAGCACCTACTGGCGACCGCGAATTCTGTCAACCGTTTCTTCCCCAAGTCGACCACCCTATCCAAGATCCCGCCCTTGACCACCTTGGGCAGCCTCACTCACGTTCAGTATCGCCGTGCCGCGCCCGCCGCCCTCGACGGTACTTGGTATTACGATCGTCCTGGGCCTGCGGAGATGGCTTTGAGCTCCAAAGGCTTCTCCAAAACTCAAGATGGGTTGCTCGATACCAGGCTTGGAATTGCGGCGTCAACCAACGCCGAATTTCCCGGCTACTTCCCCGAACACGTCGGCAATGCTAGTCCCAACCGCAAAGGCCCATTCTTCGAGGACGATGCCGACGGCGAAGAGTATCGAGAACGGAATGCAGTCTTCCTGAGCGAAAGTTCTCACGAGCAAGATCCCGCCCAACGTTACTCACTGCTTATTACTGAGTACTTCGACCTCACTGGAGGCAGCGAGGCGAACTAGCCCAAAAGTTCACTTGACTTGCAGTTTTGCACAGGCTTTCGCCACCTTGAATGTTGAGATATTGTAATATCATGTACTCTAATTAAATAGCATCAATCCTAAAACACTCAGACTCTGGCTCCTGCTGCAGTTCTAACTGTCACCTAAGACATGATGCCTGCCTTCCCATCCCCATCCGCATCCTTCTTCGGGTTCAGCTTCTCCATCAACGTAGGCTTGTGATGCTCGGCAGTCGTAGAAGTATATCTCGCACTTGGTGTGGGCTCCCTAGATGCTCGAGACTCGGGAGTCTCGCGAGGGACGCTTGGCCGGCCATGTGCGCCAGATGCTCGCGAGCTTGCATTGCTGAGGGAGTCGGCGCCCCCGTAGCGGGGGGTCCTCTCCGACGATAGGCCATACCCATCGGGGCTGTCGCCGACTCCGTGCGCAAACCCTTCTGGGCCGTACGTCTCGGGGGTCTCACCGCGGGTCGTCCTCCGCGTGCTCGGTGCATGGTAGCCAACCCCCGCTTCACCATCAGGGTGCGTCAAGCTGGTTGTGCCTCGGGCGCCCACACCCCCGATGTGGCCATTGTCCAGTCGGTCAGGCTCGCCGGCGAAGACACCAGAGCGCTCTCCGCCAGACCCATGCACGCTTCCCCCCTGCCTTTGGAACTCATCCAATGTGACAGGTGGCAGTATCTACGCGCTGTGGTGCTCTGGCTCGTGCTGGTGGACCTCGTGGATGGGCTTGGTACGGTGCACCACATGGGGCTGGACGGTCTCCTTCTGGATGACGGGCTGGATGTGCTCGTGGGCGTGGTGGTGGACGTGTTCGGCCTCCACGGTTGGCGCTGCAGCCTTGGTGTGATGGGTTTTGCCAACCTCTTTTTGGTTGTGGTGCAGACCGAGAGTATCTGCCTCCTCCTTCAGCCGTTTCTTTACGTGGTTCTCACTTCCATGCTGGATCTCTCGTTTCTCGGGCGCCTCTTGCACGTGGGTGTGCTTCTCGGGCAGGACCTCCTTGTGCTTTATCGGCTGAACTTTGGTGTGGTGGTGGTCCTTGTGGACCTCGCGGTCTACTGGTTGATAGACATTTTCGTGTTGTGCTGGCTGGACGTATTCGTGCTCGACGGCTGGGTTGACAGACTTTGCCTAGTGTCAGTGTCTCCTTCATAAAATGCCTTTGCATGTGCGGCAATGGTCCATGAATCGCAAGACAGACTTACTTCATGAACTGATGTCTCGCGCTCGCCATTCCTGGCAATGTGGCTCTTGACTGCGGACTTTGCTTCCTCCATTATGCTTGATAAGGTCAATATTCAGTGAGGTTAATCAAGATTTAGGTAAAAAGGCTCTGAATGAGGTGGCCTGCGATAGTACAGGACAGTTGTTGAGTCGGGGACGGAATTTGTTCTGGAATTGGAACGGACCACAGAATCACAGCAGGATGAATTCTCCGATATATAACATCAAGCTCAGATCACTGCATGACGTCTGTTCATTCTGAATGCTTCATGGTAGCCGTCATTGTGATCCCCAATATCGCACCACTGATGACGCTGCACCCAACGAATCTTATCCACACCCCGTTCCCCAGCCATGCAGTGGTGGTGATAAACAAACAGTGTTTCGAACACGCTGGACCGCCTTTTGTTGCGGGGTTGAGCACCGTGAAGAAGCTCAGAAGCTGGACACACGTGTAAGGCGGTGATCGCATAGGGCTGAATGATGTCAAGTGGGTCCACACGATGTTTTGCTGCTGAGGCTCTCGCCTTCCGACCCACAGTTGAACTTATTAAGCACGATCGATTACCCATATCGCTAGGATCTTTGGGGACACGCATTCCAGTGCTTTTCGAACCGCTAGGATCTCGTGAAAAGCCCTATGATGAACGATTGGTGACGTCAATCCTCATGAATTTCGTCAACATCGTTGACTGCTGGCGGCTCACCGCATCTAAAGATCCATCTGGAAATGATGGCCAAACCTACCCCATATCAAATACAAGTTCGTTAATACTGTATAGCCGGAGCCTTTACTCCGGAGCTAATAGCCCTTAACACTGCATATTGGTGTCAATTGCTGCCACCCAGCCTGGGGTGCTCTCCTAGAGGCTGAACATCCAGCGCAGCGGTCTCCCATGCGCCACCCGGGCGGGTCAAAGCAGCAATTTCCGGCCAGCGTGCGGTCTATGAGCTAGGTATTTGCCAGTCAATTGTTCAACTGGTCATCTCAAATCTAGCTGTTCACATCCTAGGGCACAATTGAGCCGCAACAGAATGCCAAACAGACACCGATACTATCCACCGCCTGCAGGCAGGTTTACCAAGCCACTTCCACCACTCCCGGGATCAGCGACGACCCAAAGCAACTCAATTGGGGCTTCAAATCCAGTTCTCCAAGATTCAAATGATCGCGGAATCAAAATAAAAAGAACTTCGAGCGTAGATACGGACGTCACTGAATCGACCTCACCTGGTACGTGACTCCGCCATTGAGCCTCCGAGGTGATGGATTGGTGAAAGTTCCATCTTCAAGTCTCAAATACCTTAATCCAACGGATCGCCATAGCCCCAGATAAACGTGGGTCGACCGGTCACTGACACATCACACAGCGATTACTAAGGAACTTGTCCAACCAAGGCAGCATGAGTACGCTGATGAGAAGATCACAAGAGAAATCCACACGCATGATATCTACCACCACGTACTTCCCATCATTGAGACGGAGTTTCTACCGCCACGTCACTTTATCGAGTCTCGTGATGGGTGTGGTCTCGTCGAAGTTCCGGACAATGAGGTGCACAATTACACGGTGACTAAGCCTTTGAAATTCACACACCCGAGCAATGCCAGGGTCACGGAGTCGGATATGTCAGCCGTCAGGGAGAGCCAAAATCTTTCGGATCAGTTATCAAGAGCGAGGTGTCCGATCCTGGCAGATAAAAGGAGTTACAAAACGAAAGATGGGATTCAGCGAACTGAGTATCTCTGGCGTCACCCTCCGGCCTTCGAAGATGCTATGGGCAGGACCGAGCCAGTTCTGATACCTGCTGGACTTACACCAGAGTGGAAAACACTGCTTCACCAAGAGCATCAAAGAAAAACGTCCATCCCCAAACACCAAGCTGCCGGTTTGAAACTGCCAGCCACGGAACCGAAGGCGCTGAATAATAGTGCCCGGTCTTCACCGAACTCGTTTGATGAGCCCCAAGACTATGCTCCGATCTTGAAGCTATCAATCCCAGTCAAGATCAAAGAGCGAGCCAATTCAAAAGCGTCAGGACTTGGAAAAGGAATAAACTCAGCTGGAGATGGCGTGCAGAATGGCGTCACGCGGGGTAGGCGACATGGACTCGGAAAGAAAGGCAGTCATAGCAACCTGAAAGAATTGGTTGGAGAGTCAGATTCGAGTGGGGAAGATCTGCCGGCACCGAAGGAGGGTGGTAGAGGACATGGTGAAGACTTTGGAAGCACGGGCATTTCACTAGCAAGCAGGCCGCCGGATATGGACGGGCCGAATTTACAACTGTGGAAGGAATCGGTGGACCGAGCTAGACAAGAAACCCTCTTGCAAGGGCTTGAATATGGATAATAATTAGTTTACGCGCAGTCTGTGTTCGCATTTTGCATTGCGAGTTCCATAAAAGATGAAGCGAAACAAGAGGCGTAGCTGCTTCCAGCCTATTCGAGCTGGACTCATCTCATTCCATGCTCCTGCAGACGTCTAACAAACTTTTGCTCCTCTTCCACAAGATGGTTGTCTTCACCGAGTGGTCCCATAGTTGGGTACAACGCCTCCATGGGGACCTCACGGACGTTGATTTTGGGGTCTTCCTTCGTACCAACCATCATCGTCTCAACAATATTGCCATCGCCAAACTGGGGCTCAGTGAGCACTCGCATCATGACCGAAGCGCACTGGGCCGGCGTCAGGCCCAGGTCCTCGGGACGGACCCTGTTCTTGCAGTATTCGGGGAAGAAAATCGGCGTCTTATGATTCCTAGGTCAATCTACTTGCGTATTACTTCATCACGGTTGAAGACCACTCACATGCACTGTGCCTGGACAAACAGCTGCGTTGCGGATGCCAAGCTGTTTCTTGAGCACAGACAGGGACCTGACGAAGCTGACGATAGCCGCCTTGGATGCGAAATACATTGGCGATTGGATATTGTGCACGTAGCCCCCCAAGCTCGCCACCCACAGAAGACTGCCCTGGATGTGGCGGTTCTGCAGCCAGTAGTCGATAGCGATCTGAGCAATTCGGATGGGCGCGGCCGTGTTGACGGCAAAGGTTTTGTACTGTCCTGGATTCTCATCCTCTATGTCCTGGGCCAGGGATGAGATGCGTGGAAGGTGCCAGAAAGACGTCTCCGGGGGCTCGTAGATGCCGGCACCATTGCAGACGATGTCGATCTGGGGAAAGATCTCCAGGGCGGCCTCTCACATTGAGCTTATTTGCCCCCAGTCGGCAACATCCACCGCCTGGAAGACTGCAAAGGGCTTCCCTGTCTCTCTGCTTTTATACTTGAGCAGAATCTCCTCAGCCTCTGGCCTGAGTCTCAAGTCAGCCAGGATCACGGAACAGCCCTTCTCCAGAAGCTGTTCTGCGAATGCCAGGTTGATTCCTAGGCGACTATAAGTACGCAGCTACGGTGGCGTGAGATTGCCTCCATTCTGACGGATGCTAGAATCCCAAGCCTACCAGAGCCAGCGCCAGTGACAATGGCATATTTGCCTTTGATGTCGTAGCTTGACATGGCGATGTTAATGATGTTTTCTGCTCGCCGCGTGCTACCCTGGAAGGTTTCGAGGGTTGTTATAAGCCGCGAGAATAATGCAACGATCAAGGGAAGCGAAAATCTCGGCGTGATCATCGGAGGGAGATGGTACGTCGAAGCCCCTCTTCTGCTGGAGGATCTCGACCCACAACTCTTGCAATTAATTCCCGCGGGTATTACCGTCAATTCAGGTGGAACTTCTTGTTCATGTATGCAAAACCAGTGTTGGGAGTGTTACAGTAGTCTACATTTGTTGAACCTGAACCGGAATAATGCGTCTCCGTACGTGGAAGAATCAAGTGGCGGATCGGACTTCTACGGCCACGACGGTAGTCGACGGGAGCTCTCGCAGCAGGTACCGACAGCGGCGGCGACAAGGATCACTCTGACATCGCCGGCAACCTAATTAGGGGCGCCGCCAGTGACCAATTTGCAAAGTCGTGTGTGCTAGATCGGTTCCAGGAAAACCGCTTTACTTGGATATGATATGTGCTCTTTCCGGCCGCGCCCCGGCTTCCTAAAGATGAAGGGTGTAAAGAGGGCTAGTCCTCTCCTGGTCAATTGTCGTCCCCACAGATGCACGCCAGTGGGCAGGGTTGCGTACAAGGGTCAGGATGTGAGACCGGAGGACTGGCTACGCAGAACAGGTCAACTGCAGCCAACAGACAAAATTAACGTCCAACACGCGCGGTAAATTGGGGCTGTGTGACGAATTAAACGGCTACCGGTTAGGTCATGCACTTAGCGCGGCGGTTCCCCGTCGAGTTAATAAAGTTCTGAGCACGCCCGCCTTAGCTTGAATCCACGTCTTCTTCGTGCTGCAACAGCTGGGCAATGCTTCTCCAACCTTCTTCGATGCCGAGAATCATTCAGCTCACCACCCCATGCCAACATTGCTGAATTTGTCATTGGCTTCGGTATTTTCACTCTATTAAGTCTTCTTTGTTAAACTGACTTTCTGGAATATTGCTTGACAAAGCCTTTGGCATACCCGCCTTCAACATGTCTGTCCCTTTTGGCACCCTCTGGACTCAGTTGTTTCCGCCCAACGGCCCACTCAACGAGAAGAATCTGCCGAGCCAGAAAGGAAAAGTGTTCATTGTGACTGGGGGCGCATCTGGTCTGGGATATGTTCTGTCACGCATTCTCTACGGATCCGGGGGAAAAGTTTACATACTCACGCGGTCAAAAGAGCGGGCAGATCAAGCTATTGCCAAGATTAAGTCATTCTACGAGGGAAAAGATGATGGCAAGGAATTGGGGTGTCTTGAAGCCATCCCAATGGACCTCATGGATTTCGAATCGGTAAAGGCAGCCGCCCTTGAGTTCCTCGACCGCGAGGGCCCTGATGGAAGACTCGACGTCCTCTTCAACAACGCGGGCACTGGCGGTCGGAAGAATGCCCCGAAAGGCGCCCAAGGACACGAATACCACATGACAACCAATGCACTTGGTGGCTTCATCCTAACCCAACATCTTCTCCCCATCCTGTCCCGTACAGCCAGCTGTTCCCCTTCCGGCACTGTACGAGTAGTATGGGCAGCCACGATCCTTGTCGAATTGAACGCCCCTCCATCCGGCATCAAAAAGGAATGGATACAAGACCAGAATGCCGTGAGTGACTATGTCGAGCTCTACAGCCAGTCCAAAGCTGGCGTCTGGTTCCTCGCCTCTGAATTTGCGCGCCGCCAGAGTCAGAGCGGAGTGGTGTTTGTTGCGGGCAACCCTGGGTCGTACAACACCGCCGCGTGGCAATACACCCCGGCCTGGCTGTATTGGATTTTCAGGATAATCATGAGAGACGAATCTCAGCACGGTGCTGATACGTATCTGTGGATGGGCTTCTCCGATTCTGTGACGATCGATGACGCGGTCGCGGGCCGGTACGCCATTTGTGATGGAAGATGGCACCCGGGCCAGAGGAGCGACCTGCTTCTTGCCTTGCGCAGTGAAGCAGAAGGTGGATCGGGGAGGGCAGTGGAGTTCTTTGACTGGTGTGACAAAGTGACGAAAGCGTATATACCACAGAGCGGATAGAATGCGTAATGGGCACAATTGGATGCTACATAAATATTCTGCCCATTGAGAATGCGTCCTGAGCTAGTATTCCGATATTCATGGATAGATTTCAGGCCTGGAACCTGCGGAGATCGAATTCGCATACCCCCTATGCTTCCTTGAGTGCTGCCTCGAACGAGCCCCTCTGGAATTCTTCATGCAGACCCATGATCCTCGGGTGCATGGGCGGCAGCATTTGGCAGAATGCTGTACCACAAATGCCAGCCTCGTGATCCATGAACCACATCATACAAGGCACGCCTCCCCAAAACGTGGCGCCCTTCTTGAAACGTCCTTCCTGATCATCCAGCACCACCATACCTGCCAAAGACCACGACTTGCGGATGGATCTGGGAATACCCAAACCAATGAATTGCTCGTGGATCGGTGACAAGGTCAAATACTTATTGAACGCCTCCTCGAGTTCACTGTCCAGTTGAGGCCTGAATAGCTCCTTGTATGACTCCTCTTTCAAGAGCCGGTTGTCACGACGGAATACTGCCGAAAGGAAGGTATAGTAGGCCTGAGCAGACCCGAATCCGCCACCTCCGCCTAGGCATTCTTTTCCACCAAAGCGGATATCAAAAGTCGGCGCATCCATGGCGGGAGGCTCCCCGGCTTCATTCAAAGTGCTCAGTGTGGCCATCCGGTTCTTCATCTCGGGCTTGTCCTCGGGCCAAAAGGAGAAGTCCTTTTCAGTTCCCAGAGGCGTGCACTTTTAAATAGCAAATCAGCGTTGCTATGTCCTAGAATGAGACCAAAAGAGCGGAACTTACTATATGCTTGCGAATAAAGTCTTCCAAGGTCATGCCGCTGGCTATCTCCACCAGCCTTCCAGCCCAATCGGAACCCGCACCGTATGCAAAGTTGGTCCCTGGCTTGAACACAAGCGGAATAGCAGACTTGTCAGTGAGGAGAGGGCCTGACCAGGGTATCTCGTTGCGAGACGCTCGCCATTTCCCAAGGAGCGGGTTCATCCAGTCATATTCGTGGCCAGACGTATGGCACAGCAGCATGCGAAGGGTGACCGGGGTGGAGTCGGCCTCGAAGTTGGCCTGGTTTTTCTCATCGTCGAAGCCAGTGACTATTCCATACCTGCCCATCTCCGGCACAAGAGGTTTGACGTCCTTATCCAAGTCAAGCGTGCCTTGCTCGACGCACTTCAAGACGGCCACGGTGGTCATGAGCTTTGTCATGGACGCCATAGCACATATCGTTGATTCGGTGAAAGCTTCATCGTGCCCTTCCTTGAGACTGGCTTTTCCGAACGACTTGTGATATATAATGTCGCCTTGAAAAATTAGCATAAGAGTTGAAGTCATGGCAGGAATTCTGTTCTAGGCCAGTCTTACCGTTTCTTTTGCCGGAAATGGCTGTTATCCCTGGGAGCAGCTTTGAGGTGACAGCATCCTCATACGTCTTGCTGATTCTTTCGGCCATGTTGTCTTGGTCAGGAACCTGCACGTTGTACTCGGAGAAATCAAGAGGCTGATGCTAATGCTGGTTGGAAAAAAAAAAGAGAATGATGGGTTTGCGGGGTCGAGAAAGATGAGGACTGAAAGCTAACTAGACGTTGCTTCAGCCCGAAGGATCGTTGGTGAGGAGCCAACGGCTTAGCACTGCTGACCTCTACCGGCTGCCAACATACGTTCGCAAAAGATGAACATGCCTCCTTCGTAAGCAGGGCAAACTACGTTGCGCGATACTGTTTGCAGAAGCGCTCCATATATCTGTCATGTCACGACGGCGCCTTGGGGGTTCAATTCCACGGCTCTGTCTAAAAATACAACAATCGCATCCAAAGATCCCATGCCCCCAACACGTGTGTGCTTTTGCGCTAAGATCAATTGATCGACGAAAGAAGCGCCCAGCGATGGGAAGAGTCTCGCACTCTGAGCCGTAAATTTCTCGCCAACTGGTCAGCCCAGTGCGCCAATTGCAGGCCCCGCAGTGGATGAAAGTGGAGTTGACATACCAAAGGGGTTAGCTGGCGCGCTGGCTTGATTTCTACCGCCAGGTGATGCCAGGGTGTAGCCAACAGACTTCAAGAGCGGGGCAAACTCACGCGTTGGTTATGTATTGCGACTCTGCCAGACCCGAGGGGCTTGGAAGACGTCGCCGGTGTGCGGCTCCTCTCTTGCACAACGCACATGAAGGGGGTTCGAGGAAATCGTTCAAACATTTGGAGTAGCCGAGGAAATGTGTTTTTATTTATTTGTCCAATTAACCAATTTACAATGGCCGAGCTCTTATAGTAGTAGCTAGATCTTAGTGCGTGCAGTGAGATGCGTAGATGCTGATCTTGGATGTTCTGCGCCAACTGCTGGGTCCACAGTAATGCAACCGTTGCTGCAATGCAGTTGCATCGAGGGAAATGTGAATCAAAGACTTACTGGGACCGTGTCATTCGATTGTATTTAGTACCACACTATCGTCGTAGCGTAAGATTAAAATCTGACCATGCATTCTTATCTCGAACACCACAGCCCACGGAGCCTATTCGATTTTGAGGTTTGATGTATCCTTTGCGGCTTGAGTCTCTGCAAGGACGGCTGTCAACGCAACCCAATTCCTGCGGTCACCCAGCCGCACTACAGTCTTACAGCATGGTGGCTGACTCCACAGGTCCCGCGATCATTGTGTGTCAGTCACCTTTGAGGCCATTGCCATTGTCGCTGTGGCCCTTCGTTTCTGGTCACAGAGGTCCCTGAAACGGAAAATTTTTGCTCATGATATATGGATCTTGATCGGATTTGTATAGTTCGCCATGGCCAAAGTTGTGTTGCTAGTGCGCTAATCGTTGACTTAGACATGGACCACTGCAATCTCAATAATATGCATCCTTAACGTTGTCCTGGGCGGTCTCGGGCAACACGCTCACAACCTGTACGCCACGCCATGGAAGATTGTAACATTTCAGAAGGTGAAAATTGATCCCAAAAGCTCTCTTCAGAACTCTGGGTTGGAAATACTGAGTCGGTGACATCATGAGCAGCTTCAAATCTCCCTGCAGACTTGCTGGGGCTGTGGCATGACAAGCATTAGAACGTCCATTATTCTCCTATATACACATCTGTTCTCTACAGACCACAGATTCCGCTTTGCTTGCTATGCCGCCCTCACAATCAATACTCTGTGGTTTGTCGGCGACATGTGCGTGGTCTGGCTCATCTGCCTGCCAGCTGAGAGCTACTGGGACGCATCGATCCAGCCCCATTGCGGGAACATATCAGCTGCGTATCTCGCAATACACGTGAGCAATTTGATGGTCGACATGCTTGTCACGGCCCTGCCTGCACAGGTTCTGTGGCGTCTGTAGATGCCAATGGCAAGAAAATTTGGAATCATGGCGATGTTCGCACTCGTCGTATTGTGAGGCTCCAGTCTCCGGGGATCGATCGCGAAAGATCCCAGAATAGATCACTACTGATGATGTTGGTCCCAGTGTTTGTACCATCGCTATCGCTCGAATCGCTACATGGCGAATCGCCCTTGGCCTCACCAACGACGACTTCACATACACTGGCTCGACTCTTTACCTCTTCAGTGCAATCGACGTATCCGTTTTGTGTACATTCGCATGCATGCCCTTGCTCAAGCCGGTGGGCGAGAAGCTTGCTTCATCTTCAGCGGTCGTTTGGACAAGAACTCTGTTCCAAAGCCTTCAATCACGGGCAATGAAGGCCTCGAATGGGAAACGGGACTGGTCGAAATCACGCAGCATTGAAGAATCATAGTCTGGGCGTCCGGAAGTCAATGGCATGTCGGGATCATTGGGGAGCATGAGAAGCAGCGGACCTGGTTCAGACATGGATCGTCGGGCTGAGCAGCACACATATCTGAGCAACGACTCGTTAGAGATGGAGCCCTGAAGGGCGCAGCTCCAATAAAACTGAATTCACTGGACCCCTGAGGGTTCTTCTGAATTCAGAACGAGAGATCAGGCTACGAATTCCAGAGTTAACAGACCGTGACTGCTGACATGGATTCCTCGCTCTCGGACCAGCTGATTCCTGCTATATTAGAAGTGACGCCCCATGATATGACAACCTCAAGGAATTGATATTTCTCAATGAGTGGATCGATTTATATAATAACGTAAGAGGCAAGAAGTAACAGTCACAGCCAGAATTAGGTTCAGAAAGTATAGGGTAATTTTACCTGGTATTATTCAAGAGCTGTTCAACTGAAGTCATTGCTGAAACGTGTAGACGTGACCATCCATCTCGTACGTAGTACGAGAGTTCCCTCGCATCGAGGGGTCACCTGTGCCGTACAACTCGCATCTGGTATTGTACGGTGGGAGCTCAGATGGCGGTTTCGCCGAATCCAGCTCCTGTGAAAATACCGAATTGCTCAGCTCTTGTGCGTATACCGAGTTGCTGGGCAACATCCGATCTGTGATGTGACTCTGGTCTTCCTGCAGCTCGAGAACCTGTGGATCCATTCCCGGCTTCTCGTTGGGAAGTTCATGCCTTGGCTGACTTTCTCCTTGGCGCCGCTTGCGCCGTAGGAGAAAGAAGACAGCGAGGCCCACAGCAGCCAGGAACGCCACACCACCCACGGTGGCACCCGCTATCACGCCAGTCGGGGTTTGTGTGCTTGATTCCGACGAAGATTCCGCTGACCCACCCGTGGCAGTATTGGCAGGAGCACTCGGCTGGACTACGCCGGTAACGTTTCCACAAGCCTTTGCCACTTTCTCGCTAACCACCGTCACCAAATTACTTGAACTTGACGGGTTAGCTTGCCACATCGTGAACGTATCGCTATCATGGTTCACCATCAAATAGGCGGCTGTGAGGAAGTAGCGGCCCAACGTTGGTGGTTGACTGGTAGGGGTAATAAGCAAGTCCTTCACCGAATCATTGAGGAACCGAGCCCCGTCAGAACCGACATCAACCCCAGGGACGAGAAATTGACTATTCGTTACGGTCACCGAAAGGCCTGACGATAGAGATATTGTGAGGTCCCCATCATATCTGTTGAATTATTAGCCAACATTCAGGCCATCCGGCTCGACCTCGGAAGTCAGGATGGAAAAACCCACGCATTCTCGGCCGGGTACTGCATTGCCCCAAAATGAATACCACGCGAAAATCCAGGTGAGCTCATGCCGGTCTCCTCTTCGAAGTTGTTCAGAATTGTTTTTGGAGCTTCAAGCAACAATTGTTTTTGTGGGGTGATACAAGTCGGCAGAGCGTAGTTGGTTGGGAAGATGCTGATTTTTTCACCGACCCGGGTGTTCAGAACAATATCGGTAATTGTGACCTTCATACCGGTCCAACAGCCTGTACTCTCGCTGTAGTCAAGGCTTTGAGTATAGTTATCGCCGATGACCAGTTCAGAGTCGTAGCCGCCGAAGACGACGGATCCGTCTAGCCAGTCATCAACCCACATCCTGCCCCAGAAGATGGACCACACCTTTGAGGCAGCCTGTCCAGCATCGACTAGGCTTTGGAGTATGGTGGAGTTTCTGCCTAAACCGAGGGCGTGGAGTGTCGTGTACCCGTGGTCCCAGTTGAATCGTGGTATACCAATGGGCCAGTTCGTAAGATTTCCATCTCCAAGTGCTATCGTGTCTGTTCCGCCAAGGGACCTTGTCAATAGATCAGGGATTCCAAGCTCAGCTCTACTGTCGTCTGCCTCCTGTCTTGCACCGCCGGCATCGATAAGACTTGAAGCTTTGGTCCAAGTTGAGGATGCGTTTTCGTAGAAGTAGCCTCCACGCCGAACATGACATACAAGGTCATTCGATAAAATCGTGTCGTCGCAGTATGAGTTGTAGTCATATATCCAGGTATTATTGATTTCCCTGGCAGGACAGTTGCGTCAGCGCTACCTCTAGTCTGTACAAGAGCTATCCCAATAAGTGTTCGGAGCGCATTTAGAAAGGAGTGAACGAACGCCCAGGGAAGCATCACGATGGTCTGAGCTGGAGAACCAACAGTAACCCTCATACCGACCATGTTGGAGCCCTCTACATCCTCGAGGACCTGGGTATCTTGTATGGGGACTCGTATAGGCTCGACATCGCACTCCGATGCAACTCCGGCCAGAATGAAGCTCGACAGCGCAAGGAGCTGGCTCAGCATGATTGGCTCTCGAACCATGTTGGAAGCTGTGCGCAGTGGGTCTCGGTAGAAGCAACCGTGGGGGGTGGACAGCACTTCACAGCATTATGTGTTTGGAGGAGGAATCAAGAATGTGAATTTCGGACGAGAAGAGCGACAGCCCGGAAAGAAGCACAAGCGCAGCCGGTGCAAAGTGGATTCGTCGGGAGCAGGACCGCTGATGTCGACAATCCGAGTGTGAAGGACCTTGAAGTGTGGGGCTTCCCCTAGGCCAACATCGTTCCGCTCGATTCAAAACTTGACATGGGCCACAGGGCCAGCGATCAAATCAAGGATAAATAGGTCGCTGCCAAAAGATGCCGTCAGTGAGGCCGCTACGGAGGACAGAACAGCCTGGCCGGGAACATGGAATTCCACATCTGGCGTGGCCAACGTCCTCAATCTGTGCCGAAGCTCCAGCTTGAATCCCGACATACAGGACCAAGTACCATTCTTGTTTACTCATCTTGGTGGGAGAATTTCTGGACACCAGGACACCTGCTCCAGTAGAGTGCCAACAGATTCAAAGACCGGGGCGGCTCCGCTGCGCAACCGCCGAGTCGCAGCTGAGCCGACGATCTCCAATCACAGTTTTGCTTGGCATCACCAACTGCATTCAAGCGAGATGCAAGCCCCAGCGGTTGTCGGGTCGTAATTGGCTTGTCGGGGCCCACGGACCCCCATCCAACCGAGCGGTACGCTTGCCGCTCCAGGCTGACTTTATCTCAGTATTCAGCCCAGCGCGCCATAGCTATTTGTGGCATGCTATGGACGCATAGGTGGTCTGAAATATGGGTATGAAGCCCGGACCCTCTACCGCAGGGACCCACACTACTTTCACGCCTTTGTGACAGATCTCAAGGTGGGCCTCCTGATTCTTGACGCCCTCGATGCCAGTCTTCAAACATGAACAACTCGCAAGATCTAATATCGTAACCGCAATATCTCAGTCCTCGGAGGATCATAATGTGTGTCGAGGGTCGGTCCTGATCCAGATTCCACTTTCATGCGGGTGACCCAGCACTAGCGAAAGATGGTCCGGGGTCTGTCAAGGCGACACCGCTCGCGCACAATTTTGGTTGCTGTAGTTGTTCTTCTATTCTTTGTCCTGCAGAGGACTTTCAACTCTATTGCGGATGCGCCGCATCCCTCTAAGTATCATGCGCCGCTCCAGTTTAAGGCATCCTCGGAGGACTGGGCTGGAGCGCACCTGTTTTTCCCACGCGAGTCAATAATTCCACTACCCACAGGTCAACCAAAGGCCCTTCCTCAGGTGCAAGCGGCGTCAAACTCCTTTCGAGATACTCAAGTCATACGAGACCGCAGAGAAGTGGTCAAGAAGGTTTTCTCGCGTTCTTGGAACGCTTACAGAGAGCAGGCGTGGACTTGGGATGAGCTCCGCCCAGTGACTGGAGGCGGGAAGAATACCTTTGGAGGCTGGGCTGCCACGTTAGTTGACAGTCTTGACACGCTTTGGATTATGGGGTACGTAGAGTGCCATATCTTCTGTATTCAGAGTACCTCTGACTCATAGAGCTGACGGGCTATAGCTTATATGACGACTTCTATCAAGCAGCAGAGGTTGCGGTTGAGCTTGACTGGGCGAATACCACGGAGACTGCCGCTAACTTGTTCGAGACCACCATCAGACATCTGGGTGGTCTCCTTAGCGCATATGACCTAAGCGGCGAAAATGCAATACTTCTCAAGGCAAAGGAGCTAGGCGATATGCTATACATGGCCTTTGACACCCCAAACGGAATGCCAGGTGAGTCCCTCTCGCGTCCAGCGATCACCTGGTAGTATTGACTGATTTCTTGCTCCCACGTGAAAGGGTTCTGGATCGACTGGAATAACGCCCGGACTGGACACCAGCTTGCCGGTACTTTCGATCCCAGCGCGTCGCCTTCCTCTTTATGCATGGAATTCACCAGGCTGGCGCAAATTACCCGCGAGGATAAGTACTGGAGCGTGATCGAACGTGTTCGTGAATTCTTGTATCGCACTCAGGATGATACACTTTTACCCGGGATGTGGCCCCGGCAAATCAATTTTCAACAGCAGACTGCCAACATCGACAGCCAGTTCACCCTCGGCGCACTGGCTGACTCGCTGTACGAGTATCTCCCAAAGATGTACATACTCACTGGTGGGCTGGCTGAAACGTATGAGACTATGTATCGAAAAGCTAGTAAGTGGCCTCTCATGCTGGCTTAAAATCATACGCGCTGACCTCACGTGCTAGTGGACACTGTAACACGGAACATTCTCTTTCGGCCAATGCTCCCTTCGCAAACAGACATTCTCTTCTCCGGCGATGTTTTTGTCCGCGAAAACGGTAACGTTGATCGCGACTTCGAGACCCAGCACTTGGGCTGCTTCACAGGCGGCATGTTCCTCCTCGGCGGGCAGACATTTGGAATCAACGCCCACTTCGTGACTGGCGAGAAGCTCGCTCGCGGCTGTGCATGGGCATATGACGCGTTTCCGACAGGATTAATGCCCGAGATCACCGGCTTTGTGGCATGTCCCACCTTAGAGCCTTGCGAGTGGGACGAAAAGAGGTGGGCCGAGGAAGGGGACCACGAGTTAGCGAAGGGGTTCAGGCATGCGCGGGATGCGCGTTACATATTGCGCCCCGAGGCCATTGAGAGTATCTTCTACTTATACAGGACCACCGGCCAGGAGGAGCTGAGGGAGATTGCGTGGAAGATGTTTCAGAGCGTGGTGACAGCCACCGAGTCCGGGCTTGCGTATTCTGCTATCAAGGATGTCAGGGCAAAGGGTGAAACGGAGAAGAAGGACTCTATGGAGGTTTGTTGCCATCCCCGTGATCTTGCATTCGTTTATGTAACATATTTAGCTGACAATGTGCGTGCAGAGTTTTTGGACTGCGGAAACGCTGAAATATTTCTACCTGATCTTCTCCCCACCAGACTTGATTAGTTTGGATGAATGGGTTCTGAATACTGAAGCCCACCCCTTCCGGCGTCCAAGATAAACACCAAAAGAGATAGTTTGAATTGTATTGAAGTTATTTTCTGTTGCCCATTATCCAGAACTACCTTCTTGCACACCTTCTATAATCGTGTCGCGCACCAGTCCGGCTTTTTTGCCTGACTCGGACAGGATGAGGACCATCACAAATCGACATTGACCTTGGGACACGGAGTTTCAGTTGCTGGGAATCGGACCAGGCCACCTTCCCTCGGACCAAGTCTCGCCCTTTGGGGCCTGATTGTAGTCTCCGTTCTCAAACCAATGCCTTCATCTCCCGTACAAGTGGGCCTTGAAGAAGGTGCTACCGCCTCGCCCACCGTGCACCAGCTCGTGTAGCAACTCATGCCACCAGCCATCCTGGTCGGCCGCGTACTCCAACATTAAATACGCGATGATGCTCGGGCCTAGGTCCACGAGCTCCCAGTAGGCGTCGCAGTCGATTGTATAAGCGGACGAGTTGTTGTCGCCTATATGCTCGCGGTGTTGTTCGGCCCAGGCGACAACCAGGCTGCTGAATTTGATCGTGCGCTCATGATCAAGATCAATAATCCTGGCTGATTGCTTCTGCAGGTCCTGCTCAATTTCAACATGGACAGGTTAGTCAAGGGTTGTCTCGCAGATTCCTCGTCTACAGCTCAAATCGAAAATGGAACTCGCTGGGCATTACAGAACTTTGAAGTTGGCGACGTCATCCGGGCCGACTTTGTATTTGGTGTTCCGTTCCAACGCATTGTATGCAGCATGATATTGTCAGCTGGTGGGCACTACTACTATCCAAGTAGGTGGGACATACATAGCTAACAGGCCATCAAGTTGCCGGGCTTGGTAAGCTGGTATACCGTGAAGGGTGTATACTTCGGGCCCAATTGGAGGAGTGTATCGAATTCAGGGCAACGTGCGTTAGTGATGGAGCTGAGGAACATATGTCAGATAAAAAAATGGCTTGCACGTATTTAAAGTCCCGTTGTTTTGTCAGATATAAAAAGCAAGGTGCCAGATCCCGGGTAGGACAGCCAGAGAGGTAACTTCCAAGGTTGGTTAGTAAGTACAGAGCATATATTATGAAACATACTTATGAGACCCCGCAGTCCCTTTAAGATTCCATGTCTTCTTCCAGATATCAAAGGCCTTCTCGAAATTGGCTCTGGCGTTTTTATTCATCATATTGACAGCATGGTGGATCGACTCGACGGCCTCCTTTTTGGACAGCGGGATGCCGGCGCAAGAAGCCATGGCGGAACTGGTGGAAAAACATATTTTCGAGGGGTAGGAGTATTTCATGAGGATTCAGCCGATGGAGAAGCTTTATCACTGATGGAAGTTTCCTGAGGCGCAGCTGACTGTGGTGCCCCCGAGCAACTGATTGGATCATCTGACTTTGGCCGGCCGCATGTCATCATCGACCTTGCCTTCTACGAGTATGAACTGATATACGCGGATTTGGTGAACTTCTCATTTGAGCTAATCTCAGATTTACTCTGGAGGAGCCTTTTTTTGAGGCGCTAGGCTCATGTGGACGTGATTGAAGGGCGGGCTTGGCGGCTGAGACTGTACTCTCATGTTTATGGCATAGCAGCCAAAAGCTCCGGTATCACCCGACGTCTCGCATTCATATTCGTACATAAGTTCATGATCTGAATTGAGACTTTCCAACTTTCCATTGACCAATTTCTAGAATGCAAATATCACTTGGCAACGCCTGGGCGACGCGCCGTATCGATATAGACTTGTTCCATCCACGTGTGTTCAGGTGCTTCATACTCACTGGTGATAAAGCCCCTCACGCCTCGAGACTTCTCTGCCAGCTTCAGTATCGACGGGATCAAGTCGTTCCTCAAGTCAGCATTATCGTCCACAACGCATGCTTCTACTCTGTCTATCAGGATGAATACTTCGCCGAGACTCATAACCAGCCGCTCAAATATCTGCCACATGCCAGAGAACGTCTTGGTGTTTCTGAGCCGTGTTAGGCTGAAATAAGAGGGGCTTCCGTATGGGATCTCGGGATGCATTTCGAGAAGCTGACAAGCAAGTATCTGTACCAGGCGCTTTGGCGTGAGTGTTTGGGAGCTCCCCACGAAGTCTGAACAGAAGATATAGACAACGTTGATCCTATGGGACAGTAGGACGTTGGCAACGTCAAGGGATAATTCGGTGACCCAGGTTTCTTGGTTGCCGCAGGAGCCACCGATCCACAATATTGGGTAAGAAGCCGTGGACCATTCCAGGAGGTGGTCAAGAATGCCGTTGTTCTCCCAGCGGTCCTTTTCTGAGAGACAAAAGCCGCACGCCGAGAGTCTATCAAGTGCCTCACCGGCATCCCAGTACGAATCTGGGTCTGACGCTATAAGAACATCCTGCAAGCCTTGTGCATGTGTGATCATACTGTGCATTTGCATCTCTGAATGAGTTAGGTGATAGCACTCCGAGGTATGTTGAGGGAGAAAGTTGTTGCAGGGAATACAGTGGAAGCTTACGGGCCATTGTCGAATCAAACTTGATCATACGCTGGTGCAGTGTCTCTAGGCCGGAACTGGCAGCAGTACCAATGTATTGCATACTGTCCTGAAGGCGTACCAAGTCTGCAGGTTGCCGTCAGCAAATATACCCCTGCATCATTACCAACCGCGGTTGAATTGACCAACCTTTTCCAGTTCGGCTAAGGACTTTGTGTATGTCTTCGGCTTGTGATTTCTGAGCGCCGTCTTGAAGTAGCGTAACAATATCTGAAATGCCATCAATATAGTTCATGATCGCCGAATTAAGTAGCAGATGGGCAATCAGAACCTTGTTCCATCTTGTTGACAATCACCTGAATGTCTGCCGTCTGTGCTTCATGTGCGACATTCTTCAGGTCAAGCATTTTGTTCACCTCCTTCTCAATCGTGGCAATAGACTCTTCAAACTTGGGCTTCGCGCGGAACAGTGCATCAGCGAGCTTTGCTGTGTCTTGATCTCAATTTGTAGCTCAAAGAACTCGCACAGCAATAGAATACGAACCTAGGCGCCCGCCGTGGTAATAGCTCAGGGCGTTATCGAGGAACCCCATGACTTCGGCATAAACCTTGGAAATCGTGAACTTCATTTGAGCAGTGGGAAACGTGGTGTTGTAGAAGTCAATGACTGGCAGCTTGGCAGCCAATTTGTCTAGATGCTCCATCAGTGCCTCTTCCCTGTCACTTTTGGTTGCAACTGCCTGGCATCACAACTTCATTAGCAGCTAATCATGGGGCTCAGGGATCCCGGTTCCGGATGAACGTACCCGAAACAAAATAACAAGCAGTCCGAAGGTGACAGTGTATTCGGCGCTCTGCGGTAGCATCGGCTGAACCAGCGCGGAGGTTTTGTCGATAACTTTGCAAAAGCCTTGGAAGAAATGGCGGGTCTTTTCCAACCATTCGGGCCTCTTGTCGCGCTTCTGAAGGTCCATCAGGATGAGCTCGATTCTCACCTTGACCTCCTTCCCATCAGTCGGTGGTCTGAGCACAAGAGTTTGCTCTTCGGCAGTCATTTCAATATTCGTCAATCGCAGCCTGGATCTTCGACAGGCCTCCAGGGCGGATGCATAATGACTAGAATACTTGATTAATTTGCGTAATTCCTTCCTCCACTTAAATAAAAAGCACAATGCGACTCAAATTTGGGAGGATATGGTGAAGATAGGTATTTAGTGTCAGATCAAACGGTGAGAATGAGGATGAATAGAGAAGACCGACCCGGTATCGGTGCTTGATGTATACCAAGCACTCAAGGTGCTCGTTGATTGCATACTGCATAAAAGTCAGAGTAGGCTTTGCGAGCTGTAGATAATGTCAGGGGTTGGGTCTTCTCGCGGTTGCAGTGATTCCGGCGTGGGGTCCTCACGCCAGAAGGCAGCTTTTGGAGGATGAGCAGCAGTGATAGCGTCCATTCTCAAAATCTCGCAGACAGTTGGAATGACAAAGCAGCTGACTACCTGCAGGCTAGAAGCTGCAGCGTGATACCGCCCTGCCAGTGGGATTCAACAATGACTACTTGGCGAATAGTGGCACACCATGATCGCTCAGATACAAAAGCCGATATTAGGTGGCTTTTTTTCGGGGGCGAAATGGCCTGAAGCCGACGCATGCATTGGAGGATCGCAGGGTGGCAGGGATTTGCGCTGATCTTTGGCGGGCTGATACGAGATGGTGGTCAGCAGAGCCTCAAGCTGATACCTTCTTGGGAGGCTATTACGCCAAGCTGCTGGTAGTAGCATTGTGTCATAGGTGGCACAACAGCATGCAACCGGTGAGATCTCAAGTTTGTCAGCCACAGCTCCACGGACCTAGAGCTCTGCTACTAGTACATCAATCCGGTAGTTGTCCAGGCTTACGCCAGTGTTGCATGCGCCTTCTGGGCACCGGTTTCTCTTCAAGAATAGCCTTAGATCTCTGCAATAACGTCTTCGTCCACCCACATCACCTGAAAAGGGTCAAGTCGTTGGGGCTTCACGGGACTTCTATCGAAAGCTTTGCACCATGGCTACGAGAGGCCAACCACCGCCTCCGCCTCCCAAAAAAAGTACCCTGGCAGCTCTTATCGCAGGCAGGCGAGACCCTGGCACCGCGGTGTCTGCAAACCCCAATCTGGAGCCTAGGCCTTCAAAATCATGCAAAATCAGTCCTAGGTAAATATTTCCTGCCCTCCATGCTATTATGTGATATATGTATCGCATGCGGCTAAATTGTTACCGAATGACAGCCCACCTACGATAGAGAATGGTGCGGATGCCTCGACGACGCCATGGGTTGATGAAGGATCAGATTCAGTCTCAGACTCTGGTACATCTGACTCTTCATCTGACGTGGGAGAATCTGATGTTGGAGAAATAGAGTTCGTTCCGCCGAGGAAGAACACAGAGATTGACAAAGCGGCGCCGGAGTCCACAACATTGACTGGCGTGGGTATCATCACCAAAAGCAAAAAGGGTTTCTCCGCCGTAACCGACGAGGCATTTTGGGACCAACCGCCCACAATATCAACACCCAGATATGCTTTGCTTGTCTATTGGGACCTTCGACGCAAGCTACTACAGACGTTAACTGTACAAAGCCAATTTCTGGTGTCAGTTATCATGAAAGTTCTACCTCGAACAGACTTCATGGGTGTGAGGAAGCAACATGCTTCACTGTCAATTGACCAGCCTTTTAGTGCCCTCTATTGGTTCTATGACAAGATCGTCGATGCTGCAAGTCAGCCCGATACCCGGAACAGGAATGATGCTCGAGACTTGGAGGTCTTGCGCCGCTGGTACGAGACCAATCTTCTATCAGAGCATGTGAACATTCGAAACACTATCGACTCTGGCTATGTGACCTTTGACGTCTTATGGGCACTGTTTCGCCCGAATGACACTGCTTACACCCTGGATGACTTTCAGCAACCACGGCTTTGTCTCGTTTCGTCCACCCTATATGACCCTGATAGTTACCGTTCCAGGGGCTATGCCAATGCTCCGGCATATAATGGTCCGCCCCCACGGTTTCGCATCATCTTGTTGCATCAAGATTGGGATGCATCACTTCAAGTATTCAAGATCATGTCTGAGGACTTTTTTATCTACTTCTATACTGGCTCCCGCCGAATAACGGATCTTTCCGTTTACCCGTTACGATACCATCACGCAGGCAGGCAGGATCTCCTCCGTAGCTTGGAGGCCCGCGGTCGACGTTGGAAATCCCTTGTTACGCAACCATCCTACATGGTTCATAAGGGTCCAGCCATCCAATTAGACGGAAACATTAGCGCGACGCGCAAACACGTAAGTCCAAAGAAGTCCTTACATGACCCGGAGAACTGACTGAATATCAACTTAGCTTGATGAACACCTCATCATCGATCACTCTGGATACGCTCTTTACCGAGAGCAGCCTGATCCTATGTCGAATAACATCCCTCCCCATATGAGACAGCCACCCCCTATTCCCCCTATGATGAGCAGGCCTTCAATTAGTGTAGAAGGCATCGAGGACTTGCGGGACGAGCAAGGTCCTTCAGAGGACTTCTCGGCCCTTCAGGCCCAGCTGTGTCCAACTACAGTGAGAGCGTGCTCGCCTCTCACAATGAAGTGGTTCACTGTCAACATAGGAAATTTGACAGAGATGGTTTGGGCGAAGGATTCTGCCAAGGCCCTTGTGATGGCAGATCCCAATACTAAGGACACACTTGTAAAGCTGATCCAAGCTCACAGGAGCGCAAGTGAGGGAAATGCGCCTAGTGACGTTATTTCGGGAAAGGGTCAGGTAAAACCATTCCATACCATCCAATATGCCCATCAAAACACAGCTGATGAATTCAGGGTCTGATCATTGTGTTACATGGCCCGCCAGGTGTTGGCAAGACCCTGACAGCCGGTCCGTACTCTCCAGCACCTGTTCTGAAAACCAAAAGCTGACAGTGGCCTACCCAAGAGAGCATGGCTGAAGTTTCCGAAAGACCACTTGTGACGGTCGATGTTGGCCAACTTGCATTCGAGCGGTCAGTCGACAGTCATCTGAGACGGATCTTCGAACAAGCTGTCCGATGGAATGCCGTACTGCTCCTGGACGAAGCGGATGTTGTGCTCGAGAAGCGATCATGGGAGAATCATGCGCGTAATGCCATTGTGTCCAGTATGTCTCCCTCTGTTCTTCCAGCAATCTTCTGACTCCGCAAGGTCTGACTTCTCCTAATTTTCAGTCTTCTTGAGGATGCTGGAGTACTACCGTGGGATCGTTTTCCTCACAACGAACCGTCTTGGAACAATAGACACAGCCTTCCAGTCAAGGGTTTCGCTCGGAATAAAGTACGGACCTCTACTCACAGAACAGCGTGAACAGATCTGGCGGAACCTGCTGGAGAGGTTAGGACCATCTGAGATAGAGGCAAGACAGGAGATCGCAGCCCATCTGGACGTGATGAAAACGTGGGAGTTGAACGGGCGCCAGATTCGGAACATATTACGGATGGCTCAATCTATCGCTTTCACAGAACAAGGCATCCGTGGGACTATGCGCTTCAGGCATATCGAGAGAATGGTAGCTCAGACGCTGCACTTTGAAGAATATTTCGAAGAGGGACGAAAGGAGGCACGATCGCAGCTGAGGGGCGTTGATAAGGCATTCCGCGAAAGCCGGGTCGCACAGGGCCAGTTGAGCACGAATGGCAGGGTTTCAAGTAGCTATGGACATCTTCTTGGCTAGCACGGGAGGCGTGTAGCTGAAAGGGCACTAGAATCAGGGATAACGATCAGAGTCGTCTGGTCTGAGAAGGGATCTATCTACAAAGAACAGCTTCGTAAGACTAGAATACATTTTTGCACTGTAGTGATTCTCTGTTAGACTCAATACTACATAGAAAGAATAGCCGCTGGTATGCTCCCACCAAAGAGTGCTGACTGAGGAAAGTATGCAAGTCTTGGCTCTGCATCTCAAAAGTGACCGATGAATCGTCGCACAACTATAGATTCACCAATCAGGGAAGCGGTGAAGTGACAGATAGATCAGCCATGCAGTCCATGGAAGCTGTGCCACTCGAATAACGTGGGCCAGATTACCAAGATATGCATGCCACCGCATGATCGACACCGCTGCCGAGATCACCGGAAAAGCACCTCATCGGCTCATCTTCCTTGGGCATAATGGTATTAAGAGCCCAAGAGTTCAAAAATGGGATTTAATACGGATATATCTCGAGAGTCTTGGATTGTAGCTGGGCCCAGGAGCAAGAAGATCGTGGTATCAGTTTTGCTATGCACAACTTGAAAGAAAAGGAGAAACGAATGTGTCGGACTCTTCAGTGAACGACAGCAACGACGATCTGCGGATGAACCGAGGCTTTCAATGGAAATGTCGAGCGGTCCTGATGGGAGGGAACACGCTGCTGCAGCATTGCGGAACCGTTATGAGGGGCAAGTGAGGAGATGTTGACACCCTCGGGAAATGCCATGTCTCATTATACACCCGAAGCCGCTATGAGCCCTCACTCTTCAAATCCCGGGTTCCCCAGCCCGGTAGGCCGAAGGCGACTTTAGGGGAGTGGCTGTCGTGTCTGCAGCTGGAAAGATTGGAGAAGAAAGGTGCCAACGTGGTCCCGTGATGTGCCATACGTCATGCTGGTTTCCAACACACCCCGTACGATGTTTCAACCGAGGTCAAACTAGTTACAGCGACGGTTTATAGTTGCGTTGCAGAATAGCCGACTCCTCACGCAGCGCAACTCAAGTTGTACGAGACTTGCATGACCTCAATCCTGCATACTACCTTCATCCAAGATTCAATCATGGGCGACTCAAACGTTTCCTTCGATCGGTACGATGCCCTCGTCGTTGGGGCCGGATTCTCGGGCATAGCTATGCTCTATCGCCTGCGAAAGCTGGGACTGAATGCCAAGATCTTCGAAGCGGGGGACCAGTTCGGCGGAACGTGGCACTGGAATCGCTACCCGGGCGCGAGAGTCGATTCCGAATTCCCTTGGTATCAGTTGAATATCCCTGAGTTGTATACGACGTGGACATTCAAAGAGCGATACCCTGACCATCGTAAGCATCCCTCTACCCGTTTCTGCTTCTCATATTTGGAAATTATGCAGTATGCAATGATGTGGGCATCGGACCAGATGATGAATTAATACTTTCTAGATGAAATACGGGCTTATTTCGCACATGCTGACAAGGTTCTCAATCTCCGGAAGGACACACAATTCAATACACGAGTGGTGGACTGCTCCTGGAACGACGATGAGGGAGAATGGACACTCAAGACACAGCAGGGGCAGGTCGTCAAGACGAAGTTCCTGCTCCTTTGCACCGGCTTGCTGCATCAACGTCACATCCCTGACCTCCCCGGCCTGAAGGATTACAAAGGTCAAGTCTACCACTCCTCGTTCTACCCCGAGGACCTAAACCTCAAGGGAAAGCGTGTAGGACTTGTCGGTGCCGGAGCCACTGCAGTGCAAATCACCCAAGAGGTCGCCAAAGTAGCGGACCATCTGACCATCTTCATGCGCCGTCCCTCGACGTGCCTGGCCGCAGGGCAGAGGCCTGTTTCGGAGATGGAAAACCGTGCTTGGCACCAGTACCTCGATGCAGTCTTCAAGGAGAGCCGGAATTCCACCAATGGCTTCCTGCCTGTGACGAAGCCATCGAAAATGACCCTTGAAGCAACTGAGGAGGAACGCAACGAGCTCTGGGAGAAGCTATGGGCACGTGGCGCGTTCGCCTTTTGGACTCAGACATACCCTGACGTGCTCCTATCGAAGGAGGCAAATAAATTGCACTGTCAGTGATCCGAATATTTTACTTGTACTTCCAGTCGAAGTTCGGATGCTGGAACCCAGCACAATTGTCGTGGCGAATGCTAATTCACAAATCTGGGCAGACGAGTTCTGGGCACGCAAGGTACGCTCGAGAATGACAGACGAGAAGAAGATGCAGTACATGGCTCCACTGCCGGCAGAAAATTTGCCCTACTACATCTTCACAAAGCGGCCGCCTCTAGAGGTTGATTACTACGAGATGGTGGACAAGCCATGGGTAGACGTGGTCAACACCAAAGAGACCCCGTCAAAGAAGTTCAATGAGACCGGTATCGAGATGGATGATGGTAGACAAATCGACTTTGAAGTCCTGATCCTGGCAACGGGATTCGACGCCTTCACCGGCTCGTGAGTACCTCGCCCAGGCTGTAAAACGCGGGATTCGCTATGCTGACATATCTGCAGCCTCACCAAAATGGGCCTGAAGAATCGCGATGGCATCGACATACGTGACTACTGGAAGGACGGAATCCACTCTTACATGGGGATGGCCTCGTCTGGGTTCCCCAATGCCTTCATGTGCTACACCTCCATGGCCCCGACGGCGCTGTCCAACGGCACCAGCACGATCGAGGTCCAGGCCGACTTCGCCACCAGCGCCATCAAGCGAGTCCTGGACTCGGAGAAGGAAGGCAGGAAGATCAAGTCCATCGAGGCGACTCGTGAGGCTGAGGACGAGTGGGAGGCCTACGTGGATGCTCAGAACGCGCAGACCCTCATGCCGTTCACGGGAAGCTGGTGGACGGGCGCCAACATCCCAGGCAAGAAGCCGCAGCAACTGACGTACCTCAGGGGCCTGTGGACCTATGAGAATGAGGTCATGGAGAAGCTGGACGGATGGAAGGGGTTTGATGTGCGCTACTCGGATGGTGGCAAGGCTCCCACGCTACCAGCTGAGCCAAACCCTTTGAAGAGAAAGGCTGAGGATGTCGGTCACGCGGATAATGTCAAATATGGGCCGCAAGATGTCGAGGGGGCGAGTGAGGCAAGGGATATCTTGCGTCCCACTGCAGTTGCGTAGGAGATTCTTTGGAACTAGGCTTGTAAACCTCAGCCTGTAGGAGCGCAAAGAAAGTTAGTCCTGGGAGCAGTATCGAAATATTAAACTTGTGCGCACTTTTCAAATAAATGTGTGTGTCATATTTGCGGGCATACAAGACATTTTGAATCACACGGGTACCACATCGATACAAGCTTGGAAGAAGAGATCGGATATTCGCACCCGTCAAAAAGGAGGGACACCCAAGCCCTACGGGAAAACCTCCTACAGGATAAACCCCACGGGACAACCCACTTTCAGGATGACGTCTCATAGGATAACCAATTCGGGTGTGCCCTCTGCTTTTGCGGGTGCGAATCCCGTATCTCTGAAAGAAACTGGAACTTCTTTATCCTGATATGTTTCAAATCTAGATGCATGAGGCCTACCATGACCAGAAACTCAAGCTGTAGATGACATGGGGTCTCACAAAGCCGATCTCCCTTGCTCCCAACTTTTCATCCCAACGTTTTCTAGGTGCCTAGCAGTCTGCAGGCAACCACCCAAAGCTCAACCCAGCTAAGGTATTCCAGTGGTTGAAGCTTTCTGGCAGTGTTTGTTTTGCAAACCAAACCACAACGCACACAACCTCCACCTACACCCACATTGCATCCGTCAAATCTTCTCCCCACTTCTCTTGACCAGCGCTTGATTTGTTTACGAATAACTCGTGCCAAACTTCCTATCTCTCAAAGTTGCCTCCATCATTCGATACCATGGCGGTGACCGCCAGCGTGGACGAAGTCCAACGCATCGTGAACCACGTCTTTCTCCCTCCCAAGCTCCCACAGGAAGCCGACGGACACAGCGAGATCTTGCTCATCAACACCGCTTTTGAGGCGCTCTATGAGTTACAAAGCCTGCTTAAGCCAGCTTCACCACCAGAGCCAGTCTGTAACGCCATGCAACTGCTTCTCAACATCAAGAAAATCAACGCGTTGCCTGGTGGGAAAGTCGACGAAGTTTACCTTGCAACTGCCTTGACATCCCTTCCCATTGGACAGACTTTAGCCGCCAACATTAGCTGCCAAAATGCTGCGGTGCTGATTACTCGACGGCCAGACGAGCTGGTCTTCGAGGTGTTCGAGCTGTCGCCTGCTAGCGGTGCGGTCCTCCGGACCGAGGGTAGACTCACTCGCACGTTCCCTGGCCTAGCTGTTGCTGTGCCAGCCAAGCTTCTCGACGAGGTCGGCTTTTCCAACATGATAGCAAGCACTCTTTCGACGATGTCCCATCAGCCAGCACCAGGAATGCAGTGAGTACTCTCGCAGGCTTGTTACCCTCCTCCTTTCCGCTACCGTCTCCTCCACTGCTACGCCAGCCTCATGCTTCCTTGCGTACTTGCCTCCTACCTCCTTGACTCCTTGCCTCCTTACTTCATACCTCATACCTCATACCTCCTTGCCTCATACCTCCTTACCTCCTTACCTTATATTTCCTTGCCTCATACCTTCCCTCCTCTTTAACTCATACCTCATACCTGATATCTCCTTGCCTCATACTTCCTTGCCTCCTTACCTCATACCTCTTTGCCTCCTGCTCCCTAGCATCGCAACTTCCCTCTTCCCATTTCACAGTTCTCTCTGACAAGTCGTTGTAGACCCCAGTCGTGGAAATCTGGCGTTTCCCACGATGAAGCTCGCGACACCACCGACCCAGCCATGGTCTCCGAGTTGTTCATGGGATTCCTCAGTGGTATCGGCTCCTCGACCCAGGTCTCGTCGATCTCGAAGAACACGCGAGACGAGGTGCTCTGGAATCACACGGCCGCTCCGTGGCGGCGATCGCCAATGTGGCTGCTGATTCGGGTGTCGTTACAACTAGTCGTATCTCGATCATCAGACGGCTCGAATGCCCTCTATAAGGAGATCATGGTCTTCATCATGAGCCACATTCTGCGCTCGGAACATGCCAATGACCTCCCTGCTGAATTGGTCTACACAATGACAGCAAAGATTGGCCGGCGACTGCAAAAGCTCTCTGGGGCTGGAACTTCGGTTCTTCCTACATCCGTCATGGCAAGCATTAACAACACAGTCCAGCAATCCTTGGAATCTCTCAGCAAGATCTGGAACTCGTGCCAGCAAGTCGACTCGCGAGACCCGGAACTGGCGAGCCTTTCAACATTGAGCTTCGAGCGAGACACACGAGTCCAGCTCCCTGTACTGGACAAGTACATCAAAGGCATACAGGGGCGTCAGCGCGAGAGTACCTCTGCCCGATTCACGCCTTCTTCGTTACTCATAAGACATATGCCAAACTCTCTACCCGGTCTAGACGACAGGCACTTCGATGATCAATATGCCGTTGCCAATCTCATTCAGTTCGAGCAGTGGGTAGCGCAGCACGTGAGTCATTGGTTGGCTTCCAATGGACAAAAAGATGTATGCGGGAAGTTGTGCGACCTGATGGCCCGATACCAACGCCTTGCCCGAAGACGCTACTATGGCAATCCCGAGGCAATATCCGGCATGGTGTTGACAATGTTTGAGCTCTGGGTAGCATGTGACAAAGCTGCTCTTCGACAGTGCCCATGGTTGAGTCAGTACGACCCAGGCGTCCCAACGGATGCCCTCCACAACCTGCTTCTACCATTCTTCTCCCAGATGAAGAGACTCCACGAATTAGAGGATTACGTTCACAGCCGGCAGAAACGTAGCATCAAGACCACCGCTCTGTTGTTCTCGTTCTGTCAGGGCAGCTTTACCAGCCAGTATTTTGACGAGTCAGCTGCTTGTCAAGCAATGCTGTCAAGGATCGAGCAAGAAGCTGAAGCAGACCGTCAAAAAAAGTCGGACGAGTTCAGGGAGAAAATGGCTGAATACCGTCGGCTTGACGCCCTTTGCGATGCAACTGACCATGAGTATACCACGAGAACCATCGACAGCTGGTGTGACCCCCCAGAGACAGAATTAGTCCACATCCTTGGGTGCCACAAATGCTCTTATCTCAACCAGATCAAACATTTGGAGATCAAAATTCATGAGTGGCCGCTGCCAAGCAATCATTTGAAAGCCAAGGCCGTTGTATTTGAGCTGGATGTACCGGCGTGGTTTGCAGATTGGAGGAATGCGCGATTGGTACTTCTCCAAGATCTGCTCGAAGGCAAGTGTGGGAAGGTTCTACCATCACCTAAGTACCTTCTTTCAGTCAACGATCCTCACCTTTCCCGGAGGCATTCCAGACAGTACACCAGCCCTCGAATCGATCTCTTATCTCAGACCAAGCCGGCAATCAGTACACACTACAACATGAAGCAGATTACACCTCACCTCAGAGAATCTGAAGTATGTGTTCCCAACGGCTTGAGCTATCATTACTATGACGCAGGCAACGATGAATACCCAGGCGAGTTAACCTTTGCCGACGCGGTTCCTCGCAGTTGCACGTACACGGTGCCGTCACAAGCCCTGCAACAATTCCTTTTCCGCCCTGCCGCTGCCCCGGATGGCCCAGAGCCGAACACCGTCATCGCCAGTCAAGATGCGTGTCCCCAAAATATGACGATCGAGGAATACAAGGAACTCGGGTCACTTCCACTTGGCCATAGCATCCAGTGGATGAATATTCTGCTTCAGCTTGCTATGCCAAGTATAGATTTCAAGAAGGCAGATACCACTTTGTTCCTTCTTCAGTGTGCCTACCAAGCTGGTGCGAGGTCGGAGGAGACACCTCCCAGTGGATGCACCAACAATGGCCAGCCGGAAGTTCTCCGCAGCTCTCACGACTTCTTCAGCTGCAAACATAATACTTTGTCTCTCTTGGGGAACTTGACTCAAGCGTTGCAGCGCGTCAAGAGCAATTGGGAGTCTTCTCAAGCTGTTTTTGTGTTCGCTGCCATCGCAGCTCGCGCACTTTCTCTGAGCGCTTCACCTGAAGTGCTGAAGGCTTGTCTCGATCTTCTTTCCAGCGCCCGTAATATCGCCCTGGGCTGGGTCAATAGCTTGAGAGACAAAGCATTCAGAGCTTTAGATCACAACGACAAGTCTATATTCACTGCGAAGAGTGTCGAAGTGGCACTCATCTGCACGTCGACGTTCGACCTTGATGACCAGCACCTCGAAGTTGTGCTCGCTCAGGAGAACAATACCTCGATGCTTGTACAAGCCTCGATCGTTGTTCAGGAAGGAGAGAACACGCTTGCTTCCAAACAGGAGTCACACCTCCCCATCCTTGTCATGCGCCGCAAGCGACTCTTGTATCGTGCTTACAAGATCATCGCGCGTCACCCGACCGAGCTTGACGACGCGATAGGAAATGCTTGGTCCGCATACGTTCAAGGCTCGACATGGCAGGCGGCATCCGAGACCGCGGATCACTGGATGACTACAGATACGGCTGCCACGGCGCAAAGTGCCAGCATGAGCGTACACTATAACCTGCTCAGTGGGGAGCTACTCGTGAATGGGCTGCCACTAGATCAGCCACCGCAAAAGTACCGCAATCACTCTCAGTACTCAAAGCTCTTCGGAAAGGCCGTCGTCGAAATCATGCCTTCCATAACTCCCGGGTTTCAGTTCTCTACGAAGCGGAAATTCGGGGGGTATTCGGTGCAGCTTGGTATGTCAGACAGTGATCTCATCGTGAGAGCCACAGACGGCGACTCTACATATGAGACGATACCGAGCACCCTTTTTCGAAACGCATATCCGACTTCATTCGTGGAAGGCCACGTTCACTGGCTCAACATCGCGACGAACACCGTGCAGTTTAGACCAGACGACAAGCCATGGGTCTCGCCTTCCGCGACAGTCTGGACCTTGTCGCACTTTGAGACGCACTGGAGGCTCTCAAAATCGCAGTCTTACGTCGTTGGTATCGGCAGTTCGACATCGCGGAGAGTATCTCATGTACTCGACCCGCTAGCCTACGAAACCAAGATCCACTGCATCCTGCAGTCATCTAGCCATAAGAAAACACTCCTCGTCAGCATTCCGAAATTGCACCTCAGCTTCAACCTTGTAGAGGGCAGTGAATCATTGCAGTCAATCGAGTACCGCTCTATGGTGGTGGATGCCGACCAATCTATAGGCACACTTGTTGGACTCCAGAGCAAGCTGGTTCTCAAGCATTTGACAAGAGATGACCGCATGGTACTCGTTCCCGAGTCTGAAGTCGTCGATTATCGGAAGACAAACGCTCATATCTCCGTTGCTGCCTCCAAAGAGTCAACTCACCGGGTCAAGATCCACGATTTCCGTGTGGACCATCAGCTCGGCCGTCTGCTTGACAATGGGGAGCTAGGCTGCAAGCTGTTCCTGGCCTATATCCACGCCCTCACGTCATTCTGCCTGCCCGACCCTCTGACGCACAAGACTGGCACTGAAGAAGCCCTTACAATCTTGAAATCCGCAGCTGTGAGATCCTTTGATCAAATCTCTCAAAACAACGTCGATATGCTGGTCAAGATAGGCAATCTCAGCCCAGGTCGATGGTGGTATCCGATTCACATGCGTGTCATGCAGACTGTTGGTTGGGACAACAGAATGAGTTTCCTATCGCAACATGGGCATTTTGTGACCACAGTCAAGGCCTTACTGGAGCAGGCCAGACAGGCAATGACTTTCTTCCCGGACGCTCAGCTTGAATTGCCTCTTATGGATAGGGTTGACGAAAATCTTCTCCGCAGAGACAATATTCGTTCTTCAACATTCAGAGTGTCGGGCTTTGGAGCAGAGGACCATACTGCTGGCAAGGATCAACTATACGACGCTCGCGACCATGACTTCTCCTCGGGTGGCGCAACTCGTGCGTTCACAATGGGTCGTCTCAACTTTCGTGACGGCGAAGGGCTTTCCTGTCCAGCGCCGGCGGCAGGTAGCCTGTGGCAGAAGATGCTCACCTTCAACATCGTCTACGGACCTCAGGCGATGGCGAAATGGTCGGATTTGAAGTATCACGCCAATCTTATCGAGGCCGAGAGAGGGTCAGATTACGTCGTGCAGCATATGCTCGCAATACATCGGTGCCTTCCAGATCACACCGCTTCGCATCCATACAAGTACTCGATCATGATGTGGCTTTCAACACTTGCTTTTCAGGAAGGTGCAGATTTGTCAATGTTACAGGCCGTCGCCATGTTTCTCAAGTCCACGGCTTTAGCACAGATTACCGCACCAGAGAGCGCCTATTTCGAGCCAAGGGCTGGCCACACTTACTCGAAAGGCTCGCTCTCTGATGTGATTGCGAAGTTCGTCGTTCCTCTTAGCTCATGTCCGGAGCAGAACCTAACAAGGTTTAAAAACGAGAAACTGGCCGAATATAACAATCGGCGAGAGAGAGAATGGCGGCGCGCACGCGACTCTGCGGTCGCCAGGTGCGTGGATGCACTCGCTGCTCAATGGCCATGTGAAACTCCCGCCAGACCTCAGCTGTCAACGTACATCAGAGTCGGTGATTCCATGAAAGAAGTGAGATCCTTATTCAAGACATGGTATGACAACAGACTGCTTCATCGGTTCTTGGCATCTATCGAGCAGACTATGTCTAGCCTTGATTCTGAGCCTGTTCAGCTTGTCGACTTGTCCATGAGCGCGCCTGAAAAGAGACTTAGCATTCTCGGATTTGAGTCTGAACACAGCATCTTCTCTCATCCTGCACCTAACCTTCCCGAGGACTGCCAGATTTTCGGTAATGATCCTGACTGCTCGACACAGAACAAGGGACCTTGTGAGCCGCCACGTTTGGGATCCGTCATCAAGAGCTTGGAAAGCCGCGCCGGTTATTCAACGTACAAGGCTCAGTACGCAGCAGACCTTCGGAAGAGCCTAGACGCACTTGGGTCACGAGCTGGCGATGGGCTGTCGTCTGTCAATGTGACCTCTGGCCAACTCATGTCCCACTTGAGGTCATGCATAGACTATGTGCACAAGTTGTATTGCATCCTCGAGGCCGCGGTGACCCCGCCAGCAAGCTCAACCGGATCCGCGTATCAGCGGCCTCGCTTATCGCCAATTTTCTTTCTGAAGCAGCTTTCACGCAGCAGATGGCACCGACTCAGTGAGGACTGGAAGTTGTGCGTTGTTCGTTACGCACTCGCGCTGGCAGCAATGCAGCGGGCCGAGCGACTCACGAAAGTGACCGAGAAGCAAGACCTCGCCAAAGAATTGCGCAATCCCGGTCATCAAAACTGGGATCCTGCAGAACACCCGGAATCTTTGCTGATGGAAGTGGAGAGCGGGTTTTTAATTCGGTCTGTCCAAACGCAGGTCGCCGAGCAAATGCAAAATCCGTCGCGTGGGGAGAATGCAGTGATGCAGCTCAACATGGGCGAAGGGAAATCCAGTGTGATTGTTCCCGTCGTCGCGGCCTCTCTGGCTGATGGGAAACAACTGGTCAGGGTTGTAGTAGCCAAACCTCAGTCGAAGCAGATGGCGCAGATGCTGATCTCAAAGCTGGGCGGACTGCTCGACCGACGGGTGTACTACATGCCTATCTCACGATCTCTCAAACTGGACAGCACGGCTGCTCACCAAATTTCTCGCATGTTAAATGACTGCATGTCGTCTGGTGGCGTTCTTCTCATACAGCCCGAGCACATTCTGTCTTTCCAACTTATGGCACTAGAATGCTATAGCCTGGGAAGAGAAGATGTTGGGCGACAGCTCATGTCAACGCTAGACTTTCTGGAGCAAAATGCGCGCGACATTGTGGATGAAAGCGACGAGAACTTCAGCGTCCGATTTGAGCTCATTTACACAATGGGGACGCAGCGTCCTATTGAACTCAGCCCGGATCGCTGGCTTATGTTGCAGAAAGTGCTGGGTCTTGTGAGACTGATGGCGCCCAGAGTTGCCAAGGCTTTTCCACTTTCAGTGGACTTTCAACGAGGTGTCAAAGGAAGCTTTCCTAGATTTCGAATTCTTCGCCCAGACGCGGGAGACCTTCTCAATCAACTTCTCGCTGATCACATCTGCAACAATGGCCTCGGAGCACTTCAGGTCGCTCGTCAGCCAGAGGCAATCCGCAGGGCTGTCCACACATACATCACCAAAGTCGCGCTCACTACGGATGAGGTCGACGCCGTCGAAAGCTCACTTTTCTGGACCGACACGACAAGCCCACTCCTCCTGCTGATTCGAGGAATTATCGCGTGCGGTGTCCTAGAATTCGTGCTAGCCCAGAAGCGATGGCGGGTGAACTACGGTCTGGCCCCGCTTCGCACACCACCAACCCAGCTGGCTGTGCCCTACCGCGCAAAGGACAGCCCTTCACTCCGATCTGAGTTCAGCCATCCAGATGTAGTCATCGCCCTGACTTCTCTTTCTTACTACTATGGAGGGCTCTCTGATGAAGATCTTTTCACCGCGATGGGACGTCTTATGGATGCCGACCAGTCTGATGTAGAGTATCAGGCCTGGGTCAGGGACGCTAACAAGTTGCCTGCAGAATTGAGGCAACTTCAAGGCATCAACCTGAAGGACCGTCCTCTGTGTATCTCGGAGGTGTTTCCACCACTACACCTTGCCAAGAGCGTGATAGACTTCTTCCTAGCACAAATCGTCTTTCCCAAGCAGATGAAAGAGTTTCCGCACAAGCTCTCCGCGTCCGGTTGGGATATCGGGAAGCGCAAGGGCCGGCCTCTGACAGGATTCTCTGGCACGAATGACTCTCGTTGGGTGCTGCCAACTGATGTCCATCATATTGACCACCCCGAACAGAAACACACCAACGCATTGGTTCTGGAGTACATGTTGCAGCCTGACAATGGTGTCGTGTTGATGGAGGCGGTCAAGCAAGACACTTCGGATGCCGAGCATTTACTGGCAACTGTCTTACACCTTACACCGGCTGCGGAAGTCATTTTGGATGTAGGTGCTCAGATCATCGAGCTCACCAACATAGAAGTGGCCAAGACTTGGTTGAAGATGCACCATCATTCGACGAAGGAGGCTGCCGTGTTTGTGAACGACGACGACGAGCTGTGCGTCGTGGACCGAGACGGAAGAGTCGACCTGGTCCGCGCCTCTTCGTTCTTCACTCGGATGGACTCATGCCTTATCTTCCTCGACGAGGCTCACACTCGTGGGATTGACCTGCGTCTACCAACAAATTACAGGGCAGCAGTGACTCTGGGTGCTGGCCTCACAAAGGACCGACTCGCGCAGGCTTGCATGCGGATGCGAAAGCTTGGCCAGGGGCAGACTGTGGTCTTTTGTGTCTCTCAGGAAATCCAGGCGAAGATCATGGAGTACAAAAACGCCTCGGGCCACGTCCTTCGAAGCTCCACCATCAACCTCAAGGACGTTGTTCTTTGGGCGATCTCCGAGACACACATGGACCTTCATCGCAACCTCCCGCTCTGGGCTCTTCAGGGAGCGCGGTTTATCCGTCAAGAAAAGCTGTGGCAGCAGGTCCGCCAAAATGGTCGCACCTCATTGTCCAAGGGTCATGCCGACAAGTTCCAGGAACAAGAAGCGCAGTCTCTTGATGATCGCTTCCGCCCTCACCAGGGTCAAGGACAGCCTCTTTCTCTGGGAGACGCCTCAGATGTTGATGTTCAACGCATAGTCGAACGCTGTCAGGAGTTCGGCAACCTCCAGTGCGATTCCAGCACGCTCCAGGAGGAACAAGAGCGCGAGCTATCGCCCGAGATTGAGCAGGAGCGGCAGGTCCAGAGAGCACCACCTGCTGAACCATTAATCCACGGCCTACACAAGGACGTCCGAATGTTTGCCCTCCAGGGCGTGTTCAGTGCCGACTCTACGGCCTACATGCCTGCGTTCGAGTCATTGAAAGACACCAGCGCAGCAAAGGAGTTTCCAGTAGGTCAGCTGGCCGGCCGGGACAGGTTGCTTGTTACCGCAGACTTCACCAAGACTATTGTGTCGTCCAATCATGATTCATTCCGTTCCGATGCCTTCCAGCGTCCCGTGCAATGGGTGCTCACAACCCGTGCGAAAGGAAGCGCCATCATCGATCGAATGATCATTATAAGTCCATATGAGGCCAACAAGCTCTGCAAATTGATGGCGAGTTCCACTGCAGCCACACTGCATCTCTTCAAGCCCCGCAGCAACTCGGGATACGCCCCTCTCGATGGACTGGATTTTCACATCGTCACTGCCCAGATCGGACGTTCGATCATGCCGCGTGGACTGGCTACACAGCTTGCCCTGTTCTCAGGACAGCTTTATATCAGCTCCTTTGAGGACTATAAAGAGATATGCAAATTTTTGGGGCTTTCCACCAAGAAAGTCACAGAACGGATGACTGAGCAGGGATGGAAGGTCACCCCCCATGGGTTCATTCTGAGCGATGACCAGGGCCGATCAGGTGGTGGAGCAGGGCTAACCGAGAGCCCTGTTGGCTTTTTCAAGATCCTGATGTCCAAAATCAGGCGGAACGGAGATGGAATCGAGAAGACGCACATGGGCAGCTTGCTAGAGGGCAGGACGTTTGAGGACTATGAATTTGAGGAGTAAGATCGATGTGGAATGTGGCCAGCAGATGCGCTAGGGAAAGCTACGGAAGGATAGGATGAAAATTGTATAACAGTGTTTCAGTATTGTCGAGATGCGAACCATCAGTGATTTGGAAATGACCTGGTCGCCCCGGATCCTTTTTCCTTCTTCATGGCTGTGTCCCTGGCCATGTCAACAACTTGTCGTAGCTGAGATTCAAGGCATTTCTAATTGATCTGGAACAGCGGCTCTCCGAGCATCTCAACGTTGACAACACCAAACCCATTACCCGGCAGCGATGGAAGAGCGACGCGGCCGTCCGACTGCATTCGGGGAACCTCAGCTATCATCGGGTTCGTCCACTCGGCATAGCAATCGCAGGCGCCCAGACGGCTCGGACTGGTAGAACATGCTATCTGGAGGTTCTGCGCAGTCGTCAGGGCACAGCCCCAGGTGTCGTCGATATTTATCGTCATCCCAAGCGCCTCAGCCGTGTCACGCATGATGCGCGACTTGGTAATGCCGCCGACCCGCGAGAGCTTGATGTTAACTCCCGTGATGCCCGCCTTGTGGGCCTCGACGAGGTCGGCAACTGTGAAGATCGGCTCGTCCACGATCATCGGGAGCCCGGTGAGGCGGGCGACCTGCCCACATTCCGCAATTGTCTTGCATGGTTGTTCAAAGGTTACGGTAATGTCCTGGCCGAGCGCCCGGGCATAGACGAGTGCCTGGGCGACGGTCCAGCTGGCGTTGGCATCGGCAAAGAGGTAGACATTTTCCGGCAGAGCCTCGCGGATGGCCCTGATCCGTCGGGCGTCCTCGAGCGGATTATCGCCGATCTTGAGCTGCATGGCGATGGTACCCTTCTCATACTCAGCCTTAGCCTTCTGCACTGCATCCGCTATCTCGCCGAACCCGATGACACAAAATGCAGGCGCTGAATCGGCGTGTGCACCACCGAGCAACACATGCGTCGGCAAGCCTACGGACTTTCCCAGGATATCCCAACAGGCCATATCGATGATGGACTTGGCCGCCATGCCCGACATGATGGCGCGGTCCAACTTGGCGGCGATGGCTGCCGGGGACCGCGGGTCGAGGCCGATGATCAAGGGGCCGACTTCCTTTAGGGCGGCGAGCTCGCCCGTAAAGGTGCTGGGCAAGTAGTCGCTGCCCAGGGGCGCATTCTCAGCCCAGCCCTCGACGCCGACGTCTGTGCGGATCCGGATCACGATCGATGGGTTGCCGCTGCCCTTTCGGCCGTTAGACATGGTGTATGTGCCATGGTTGTAGTGGGATTGGTAGCTAAAGACTGTGAGGTCGGTGATCTTCATTTTGGCTGCGGTTTCTCGGTCGAGGGATATATGAACGGAATGGAAATGAGTAACGTTGAAAACTTGATCCAAAATGTCAGAGTTTGGAGGCTCAAGCGTCACAGAAAAAGAGTTGGAACGTTGTCTATAACGTGACGAGCGAGGTGGGGTTCATCGTGGTCCAAGGTGGTTTGGGGATCACCGCATCTGACAAAGCTGGACCGGGCCGGGTACCGATATCGCAGTAAATGGCATCAGGACATGAAAACATCTGGGCTGCGTAGGCATCTCGTGATAGTGAATCATCAATCGTCATGAGAATCAACGCAACGTGAGACCAATTTGGTGGAGGGAATCCTCCAATATTTGCTCGTTGACATAAGCACAAAGTCAAAGCCGACAGCAGAAACAATCCATGGATGTGTCATTTTCCCAGCGCCTACCCTCACAAGAGCTCTAGCTTTGAAGATGAACTTCTCGACGTATACTAAGGCTATTATGTACGCCAAAAAGAATGTCCATCACAGCATTGTCAGACTGTCGAGTAGAGCTATGTCTCGTCACAGGACCCTGAAGAATTGGGAGTGCTCATGCGAGTCAGAGGGGAGCTGTTCAGAGCAGGAGAATTGTGCGTGGGATTGCTCGACGCAGAGGTGTGATAATACAGATGCGGGAAACACTTTGATCTCCTTACCCCTTGATGATGATGACCCTTACACGGATATCGTGCAGAAGGAGGCTTCAGAGTGGACCTCCCTTTTTAACGAAGGTTGAGGCGTTGATATAGCACTAGAGCATATTGGCGACAACCTTGGCTTCCAAGGCTTTTCGCAAACGATGACTTCTAGTTCTTCACGTAGAGATCGGATATTCACACCCACAAAAACAGAGGGTATATCCAAGCCCCAAGGGGTAACCTCCCACAGGATAACCTCCAATAGGATTACCTCCACAGGATAATTTCTAATAGGATAAACTCCACAGGATAACCTCTAATAGGATAACGTCCATGGTATAACCTCTAATAGGATAGTCTCTATAGGATAACCTCTAGTAGAACAACCTCTTATAAGATAGACTCTAAATAAATAACCTCCTGTGGGATAACCTCCTATAGGATAACCTCTTATAGGATAACCTCCTAGAGGATAGACTTTTATAGGATATATTTATAGAGAAAGAACTCCTATAGGATAAGCTATGAGATACTACCTGGTTTAGTACTGACCTGGGTATTCTGATCTCCGAGTTGCCTGATATAGGTGTACCTTCCGGCTTTGTCGGTGCGAATATCCGATTACTTCATGTAAGTCATCCCCCCTCCTGGAGACATGTAGAAATTGAGACGGTTGTCTCCTTGACTGCTGGCGCAAAGGACCGTCCGGCCAAAAGACGAGAACAACCAATTCGACATTAGTTGTTCCCAGCAGTCTATAGGCTCAGCATGCCTGTCACAGAAATGTGCGTCTCGGCTATGGATCAATAATAAGCGCCCTTCAGGTAGGGGCGGATGTAAAATTGTCAACTAATATTCGATCTTTAACGTTCTACCACTGGCCGCGGGATCGCCCTAGAGTTATATCATGTGTCGTTAGAATAAGTGCAACCAAATCTCCTTCCTTTGTCTTGATGACAAGGGAGGCTCGGCGTACGGCGCCTATGCCTACAGCGTTATTATTTGAAATAGCCACGTACACAAGCTCGTGGATCAAACAGCGGCCACACAACCCTCATAAGAGCCTAGACACACTCTACCACTTGAGAAAATCAAATCACGTCTTACAACAGCTTTGAGAGTTAGCCTCGTTTCAATTTCGGATATGAGATAGAAGGCAGATAAATGAGGGGCGCCAATGAAGGAGACGGTGAGAGCCAGGCGCATCTATGGAGAATATGTTAGAGCAGCGCTGCTTTCACTTACCGCTGCTCAAGTGCTGAACCTTGTTGCTGTGGCAGATGGATGCTGAGACTAGGAGCATTGAAGTATTAGACAAGCTCTATAGGGAAAGATGCATTTTTTTATCAACATTGAATATCCTCCTAGATCAGTCCTCAACTTTTGTCACAGAAGTTGAATCTGGCTGATCCAGTCCGAAATGAAATACGCATCGATCTTAGGACAAAGGCACCGAGGGGAACTGACAGCTTTTCTTTACCAGTTTGGTCAATGGGCAAAGCTTCTGTCATGTTACACGCAAACGCAGCCCAAAAAGTCGTCAAGAAAGGTTGAGAAACTATAATATTTCGAGCTGGCTTTTAGAGGAGAAATATAGGAGTCTGCTCCATTATAGCTTGCAGATCACATTCTTGCAGGGAGAGACCAAGTTTGCGAGGAGATTTCATAGGCTGGAAACCTCTTTGGCTGGAACCGGCTATGTCTGGTGTCTTCCTACGCCATGCGTCTTCCCTGGGATCTGGCTCACGGCCAACCCAATAGGAGGAGGAATCGCATAGATGTATTATTGCATCCTAGCTAATAACAGATCGGGTTGGTTGTACCCTATATAGTGCCTCCCGCCGAACCATAAAGAACTAGCTCCACTACTTTCAAGCTTGTTTCCGTCCAAACTTTTCACCTTGCGAGCGGTCGCAACGAGACCACATTAGTGATATCTCGAGGCCGTCCTCCAAATGTCTTCTATCACCCAAGATCAAGAGCCTGCGCACGAGCCCGAGGCGCAAACGGGCACATCACACGAGAACAAAAGGCCTGCCAAGAATCAGAATGTGTGGGCACGCTATTCGAAGGACGGCAAAAGCCGGTCTCACATTCACCCGATGACGTCGGCTCTTTTCGGCCTGCGAATCGCCCAGCTAGCCCTGGCGGTCGTGTTCCTGGTTCTGGCGGCCTTCTCGGCCTTCGAACTGAACTTTGGATCTGTAAGTCAGCATTCCTGATCCTGATGGTCATGATGACCTCCCGACTTCCGAGCTGACAGACACCTCTTTCTATTGTTCCTTTTAGTTGCCTGGCTTTGGTATTACACGCCATTCTCCTCTCCAAGAGCTGCCGGATTCCTCCTGGCTGAGCTGGACAAGGCCGCTCTGACATTACACTTAGGCCTGGCATTCTTTACCTTCTCTTGGACAGTCGTGTACTTCATCTGGCTACTCGTCAGCGTTATCGCGTATCCAATAGCCTACCATTGGATCGCACACGTGTATGTTAGCTTTTATCCTACTTCTCTGATGTTGCGCACATGTGCACAGACCTTAAAATGTTACCGATTGTAAGGTGCTGAATTACGCCTATAGCATCCTCGAATCATTAACCAACGTTTTCTGGTTGGCAACTTGGGCAACATTCGCAAGCTACGCCGGAGAACTTAACCTAGCCGGTGCGGGTGTAGACGTTAACCGAAATCTCAACCCAGCGGCCTGGTCTAACCCGACGACGCCGACGACCGTCATTGCACCTAATAGTCTTGGGCCAACCGATCTCCCGGGTGCCCCTTCGACAGATCCCCTCCGTGTTACGCAACAGACTATCTACGCCGCTGAGGTCTGTATTGGTGTCGATGCCGGGTTAGGCGCTATAATTTGGGTGCTTTTCGTTGTCACTCTGATATTGACCGGCATGTAGCAGCTCGATTATCCCAAGCGCCTGTTCCAGTCATAAAAATGATGAAACTGACACCACTGTCCTTGTTATAGCTGTCGGCGTCCACTTGCACAACAAGAACAGAAGATCCAGCATTTAAACGCGGTGGTGCAAGCTTGAATTCGGATCCTGGTCGATCGAAATTCGTAACAACCCTCACCTCGCTCAAAGTGGGCCAGAATTTGCAGTGCTGTGCTAATAACTTTTCTAATTTTGAGAGTGCAGAAATCAAACATATTCGTTGACCCAGCGGTCACGTGCGACGGTGGTTGAGGAGTGCAGAAAGACGAGCCGATGCTCGACACGAGAGAAAAGAGGTGGGAAGGTATTTGGCAGTCGGGGACGTTTTGCTGCCGAAGAAGACGAGAGAAGCCAGGATATGACTTTCTAGATGTCGATGGGTGGACCTTGGTGAAGGTGCCCCTGCGGAGGACACGGGTGCTCTTCGGTGCTGAAATCAAGAACACGGACTGCTCGAGGACAAGATTTTCAAATTTACCACCGTTTTGACTCGATGCTGCCCCGATCCGGCGTCCGTGCTGGTAATATCGCGCGATATTAGGTCGCCAAGCTCAAGTGCGTAGCGGCATCTTGCCATCCTATGTTCATTACCGATACCGTCGTGCTCCCACGACAGCTCACTTCCAGCACAGCAACGCGGTACGATCGTGCAACGGGAACAAACCTTGACTATGTCAAGGCGACTCGACGAACGTATCAGGCAGACACTGGTTGCCCAGGTGGACAGCTTTGTTCACGCTATCCAATTGTCCTACTTATTGCTAAGGTTTTCTTTCTTCCACGATTTGGCCAACTATTAGGTGAAGAATTTCTCAGATAATTACCACCCTTCTCTCTGCCAGCGAGCCCTAGAGTCATCGTGTTCTCAGCCTTGACATCCGCTGGCGGCGGATTGCCAGCTTTTCGCGGCATAACAGACGGGGCAAGGTACTTCCGACTTGGGCTTTCTGTGCGGATACGGATCACGAAAAAGTGTGTTCAACGGGCGCAGCAACAGTCCCTTATAGTGAAGAAAACAACACTGTCTCTCCAGTGTGATTGAGACCTGACCTAACATAATTACTTATATCGTCCTCGTAATCCTGACCCCCCTTGTGATGACTGCCCAGGTGATGCTAAACTTACCCCGCCTGCTGATGAGCCCTCGCGACGAGGGCCCAGACCCACTCATTACCTACACACTCCCGCCAGAAGACCACATTCACTAGTTTAAATCACAGGCCTTGAGAGACTTTGATGCGTTGCATTTGCGCGAGAAGCAACCAAAGTCTTCTGACAACATCCGCAGCGGGCTGTTTTCACCATGTCTGCTGCCAGATCCAAGTTCCGCCGCTCTGCGGCTGCAGCCATTAGCCGGTCGCTCGCTTCTTCAAGAGCCATCAGCACTCAGACACGATTCAAGCTCAACACTGGCGCTTCAATTCCAGCCGTCGGCTTCGGTACATTCCAAGATCCGGACGCCCAGGAAGACGCAGTTTCACGAGCACTGAAAGCCGGTCTACGACTCATCGATACCGCTCGTGTGTATAATGTCGAAAAGCAAGTGGGCAAGGGGATTGAAAATAGTGGCGTTGCTCGAGAAGAGATCTTCCTCGGTACCAAGCTCTGGTGTAACGACTTTCACCCGGATGACGTTGAGAAGGCGCTAGACGAGTCCCTTGCCGACCTCGATACGCCGTATGTTGATCTGCTGATGATGCACTATCCTTGTACCTTTGCTCGCGGCGAGGATCGCTTCCCCCGTGATAGTATGGGGCACATGATTCATGGAGACACGACGTTCGTTGATACGTGGAAGGCTATGGAGAAGCTTGTGTTAAGTGGCAAGACTAGGGCAATCGGGGTGTCTAACTTCAGTAAAGGCGAGCTGGAAACCCTCATCAAGGAAGGCTCGATAGTATGTATTCAGATGTCAAACACGACTTTGCAAAGACACCATCATAGCTGATATGTCGAGCTATAGGTCCCTGCTGTTCACCAAATGGAGGTTCATCCCTACCTCCAGCAAAGAGAGTTTAACAGCTGGCTGCGCTCGCAAGGTATTCACGTTGTCCAATTTAGTCCACTTGGTAATATGAACGACTTCTACCGCGCGACTGGATGGAGTAAGGAGATTTCACATATGAAGCGGGTTATTGATCAACCTCTTCTCCAAGAGCTTGGCAAGAAATACGGCGGAAAGAGTGCAGTACAGATTGTCTTAGCATGGGGTATTAGTAATGGCCGCTCAGTCATACCCAAGAGTACTATCGACTGGCAGATCAATGAGAATCTCGAGTCGGACTTCAAGCTGGATGCCGAGGATATTGAGGCCATCAGGGCCTTGGATATTAAGGCAAGGTTCAATGACCCCAGCTTGGACTATAGATGGAGACTGTACAGTGATCTCGAGGGGATTGAAGGTACTAAGGATGGACGGACCCACTGAAGAGTATTGAAATCCAAGAGTACGATTTTCAATTCTTAACCGGTAAAGTAGAACAATCTGGAATACACTACTTCAGAGTGCAGCGATTCAGGTGATGGGTTGCAAAGCAGTGAGGTTGACATGTTTGCCCAGCCATGCCACATGCTACATTTCAATTAGGCGTTCACCAGGCTTTCTACCGGAAACACAGACGAGACGGCACGCTTCGCTCGGCCCACCTGGGTGGCAAAATCCACCATTTGGTTTCTTCGTACTCTCTAGACCCGGAGATTTTTTAAATCCGAGTGAAGCAGAACACAATTGGCGAACGTCGTCGGCAACTATAACAGGAGCTGAATGGATGAAGATACGCCTCAGTAACACAATTAAAACATGATATTATCTCTTTCATCTTCTTATGTTCTGCATCGTGGTGGGCATGGTGTAGGCCTTATTCAAACACGTTCTGTACGATCTCCACGGCCTTGCCCTGGACAGTGGGACTAATTCCGGTGGGATACGACGTAGGGATCTCCCTCAAAGACGAAATTCTACGGGCAAGAAGAGATTCCCCTGCGTGACCGTGTCATGAGTTCCGTTTGATAATGAACTGAGGGGCGGGACATTATTTCCACGAAACATTCCACAACATGCGTAGAGACCGTTGTTGTCGTTGACGCATACCGGGAATACGCCGGTTATCACATCGACCAGGATGTGACGGGGGTGTAAATCGTCCTCGTCTCGAGGGAACAGTGGATCGAGGCGAGTCCTCTCATTGGTCGCCAATTCCTGGAATTGTCGGCAGCGCAGCCGATGAGCCCACGAGCCGCTCATCGTCCACTGCGGATAAGCCCTTAACCGCAGCGGACCTCCTCAGGAGACAATCCAGAATATTTGGCCCTCAACACCAGCTCGGCTCATTGGTATCATTTGTGTATTATCTCCAGTTTCCGTCTCAATTTGCCGCTTTCTCCAGACATGAGCATGGCCACCCGACTCCTGGCAGGGAAAACCGCGGCTATCACTGGCGGAACAACTGGCATTGGCCGCGCCATCACCCTCGAGTACCTCCGGCAGGGCGCAAATATCGCGGTCAACCATCTCGGCCTCTCTAAAGATGAACCGCTGCGACAGAGTCTGATAGAAGAAGCTAGGCGCATGCGGCGCGAGGCACCGAAGGATTTACCCACCGGAGAAATACTGGAAATCGCTGGCGATGTGACAAACCCAGAGACAGGCAGTGCTCTTGTGGCCGAAGCAGCTAAGAAATGGGGGTCGCTTGACATTTTCATCGCCAACGCAGGCATTTTCAAGGCCTGCAAATTCCTCGAGTAGGCTCTCCTGTCCCAACATGCCTCAAGGCACACTTCAACCTGTACAAAATATCTGATCCCCCTTGGCAGCATTGACAAGGAGACATTCGACAATTCCCTGCGAGTCAACGTGAACGGGGCCTTCTACGCGTGTCAAGCGGCAGCAAAACAGATGGTCAAGCAAGGCAAGGGCGGATCCATCATCGGAATCTCATCCATCAGCGCGCTCGTTGGTGGTGGTCTCCAAGTACATTACACACCGACCAAGGCAGCCCTGCTGTCCATGACCCAGTCGATGGCTATAGCTCTAGCAAAGGACAAGATCAGGGTCAATGCCCTGCTTCCCGGGACGATACACACACAGCTGGCAGATCATGACATGGCCAACGAGGAGAAGCGCAAGTATTTGGAGCATCGCATTCCGTGGGGTCGGGTGGGAAGGCCGGAGGATTTGGCCGGGCCGGCGGTATTCCTCGGCTCTGAGAAATTGAGCGGCTTCGTGACGGGAGCTCAGCTGCTGGTGGATGGTGGGATGTACGTGCATCTTCAATGAATAGACAGACGCCTATATGGTTTACCTAGGTATGCGTCAAGCGAATGCAGATCAATGAGACAATTCCTGAGCCTCATGTATGGTCAGGGTTGTAAAATTAGTCTTTAGTATCTTAGTCAGACTAAAGACTAATTTAGTCTTTTAGTTTTTAGTTAGTCTTTAGTCTTTAAAAATTAGTCTTTAGTCTTTTAGTCATACTTACTGACTAAAACTAAAAGACTAAGACTAAACTAAAAAAAGACTAAAAGACTAAAGAATAAGTGGGGCTTTATTTACTAATAATAGCTACTTTTTTATACTTATTTAGTAGGTTATAGCAGGAATTAAACAGGGGTTTTAGAGGGTATTATAGATTAAATAGTTATATAATTTAATTTATAAGAGTTATTATTAAGAATTAACTACCTATACTATCTATACTATCTATTTGAATAATATATAGTGTTTTAACCCCCTTATAAGAGAGAGATAGACCTAAAAACAGCTAATACTATCTAAAAGTCAATATAAGCCACCCCCCCTCCCCCCTTACCCTTAGCCTTACTACCTATCTTTAACTATATAGAACTTAGTAAATACTTAAGATATAAATATAATAAAAATATATTTAAATATATTATACTATTTATTTTTTATATAAAATACTTTAAAAATATACTTCTTATTTAGAAAAATAAATAATTAAATATATATAGACTTCCCTTTATAGAAAAGGTATATTTTTAAAAATATAAAAATAGTTTAAAATACTTATATATTTTTTAAATATAAGTATAAAGTTTATTTTTTAA
>JUJX01000014.1:0-83812 GCA_000800745.1 Diaporthe longicolla | reverse complement strand
ATAAAAAATAATAATAAAAGTATAAGGTACTAAATAATAACTTTAAAACCTTATAAACTCTAATTAAATTAACTAATAAATACTTATAAGAAAAGTAAGTATTAATTAATCTATTAGAGTTTTAGTCGGAGTATTATACTATTAAGTAGATAACCCTACTCCCTATACTTAAAGTAAATTAAAATCCTAAATTATAAAGATTTTAAAATACTATATAGGGCCCTTAATAACTAAATAAGTAAAGTATAAATCCTTTAAATAAATAGTGTTAGTTGTAACTATATAGATAAATTAATTCTTATTCTCTTAGTAACCTAGGTAGTTATAATAATTATACGCTTTACTGCTAGACTATTGTGACTACCTGAAAAAAAAATGAAATTCTTATAATATAAGCTTAAAACGTTATCTTAGTTTATATTAAAATTATTTATTTAAAATATTTAAGATTTTCTTTATATTTAAGTTTTTATAGGAAAAGAAAGCTAGAATTTTAATAGATGTAACCTGATTTTAAAGTATAAATTTAGTTTATTATATAAAGGAATATATATATTAGAAGTTCTAAATATATTAAGGAAATATAAGTTATTTAGACCTACTTATAAACTCCTATCTTTTAAATATCCCTAGTTTAAATTATAGTAATAGTAATTATAAAATATAAATATTTATAGTATAAAAAGGTTTATATTATATAGTATAGTTTTTTAAGATTTATTTAAATTAATACTTAATTATTTAGTAATTAAAGTATTTATTTAGGTATTTACTTAGGTATTTACTTAGGTATTTACTTAGGTATTTACTTAAGTATTTAAATAGGTAGTTAAATAGGTAGTTAAATAAGTATAGATAGTTAAATAAGTAGTTAAATAAGTAGTTAAATAAGTAGTTAAATAAATAGTTAAATAAATAGTTAAATAAATAGTTAAATAAATAGTTAAATAAGTATTTAAATAAATAGCCCTACTTTTATTTTAGTCTAACTAAAGACTAAAGACTAATTTATATAATTAGTTAGTCTTTTAGTCAGACTAAGTGACTAAAAAAATAATTAATCACTAAGTTACTGACTAATAATCTTTAGTCTTAGTCAAGGCTTATGACTAAACTAATTCTGACTAATTTCAACCCTGTGTATGGTTAGTGCTGCGACCCCTATTATTCTTTCCAGCGAAAGTTGTCGGCTGGCGGATGGCTCCAGATGCCCCATGTCTACGAGCATAGGCATGGACGAGTAGATGACCAAGTTCTCATCACAATGCATCCGACGTGACACGAATTTGTTGGAAGGTTCCACCTCTTGGTGCGACGGTCCTCACGTCTCTGGTCCTCACACCCTGTCGCCTGGGACATTTCATCGGATCTTAGCTGCAGTGGAGTTTGGGTCTCACAAGGGCAGTACTTTGCTTGGATATTGGCCGTTGATAATTGGCAAAGACATGTTTTTCTACTGGTAACTATAAGGGTATAAGGCGGCAATTGAAAGGAGAAGTTTGCTACAAAAGTAGTCAGTAGAACGCCACACCGGGCAGAGGCAGGCCTCGATCAAGGAAACGCCCAAAAATAACAATAGCAGGACATCTGCTCCAGTAGGATCTTCCACCTTTCATCGAACATCATCCCACTCACATAACAGCACAGCCCATGCCCCTGCCCCTCTTCTCAAGCGCCTGGATCCGATCCGTAAGCGCCCGCACAGCATCCTCATTCATGCGCCTCTCGTCCGCCAGCGTCTTCTCCAGCTCGCCCATGCGGCCCTGGTAGTGCGCCTGCAGCGCGTCGATGACGGACCTGCTCTCCTCGGCCGACTCGCGGATGACGCCCTCCATCTCGGCCAGCTCGCGGCGGTGCTCCTCCTTGAGGCGCGCCAGCTCCAGCATGACCTCCCGCCCGGCGGCGGTGTCGCGCAGCGCCTTGTTGTCCTTGCCCATCTCCTCCTGCAGCTGCAGGTAGAAGGGCTTGTTGCCCAGCAGGGCCGAGGCGATGCGGCGGGCCGATTCCGGGGTGTTGCCCTGGTGGCGGGCGGTCTTGGCGCCCATCGCCAGCAGGAGCTGCCAGAACTTGGACCTCAGCTCGCCCTCGCGCCGCTGCCCTTCCTCCTCGCTGACCTTGTCCCACATCGTCGTGGCGAGGGTCACGTTCTTGAGGTTCTTCTCGCCCGTCAGCTTGCGGAACATGTCGAGGTTCTTGGTCGTGTGGTGGGTCACGCGGTTGTCGGAGATGGGGTGCAGGTAGATTATGCCCGTGAGCTTCATCTCCTGCTTGTAGGCCACGGCCAGGTAGTCCGCGATCATCTGCAGGACTTCTGTGTCGGACAGGTTCGTGTCGGAGAATCCTGGAGTGTCGACAAACCGCACGGTCTGTCCGTCCAGCTTGGTCTCGATCACCTGTATATCGCGAGTGCCTGCCGAAGCTGTTAGTAAGGATGCTCGAGCTTGCTAAGTGAGCGTTGCAGCTGGTATGTGGGCAACAAACAGGACGTAAGCTCGTGTCCGATCTGCAGATCAGTGCGACCGGTGACCTTTGATATGAACGTGGTCTTGCCAGAGCCCGTCATTCTATGTCGCTGTCAGTGAAAGTCCTCTCATTTCAAAGCTTGAAAGAGCCTTACCCCATGACCGCGATCAGGGCATCCTTGCTCATGAGCTTGTTGTACATGGACTTGGTGTACTTCAAGCCATCGTTGACCAGATTACCACCTTGGTCGCCCTTGGCGGTGCCTGGGTCGCGATAGAAATCCTCTATGGACTGCTCCGACAGCTTCTGAGTGGCGTGTGTGACGGCGGGGTCTTGGGGATAAGTCTGGGGAATTTGTGGCACTTCATGTGGCCCTGTGAGGCGTTCTGAGGCGGCTGTGTGGCTGGAAGGGGAGCTCTCCTGTCCCTCGGGGAATCCTCCATCGCTGACGTCACTGATACTGACGGCGTCGACGTCGTAGATGACGTCGAACCCGTCGTCCGAGTGGGCTGGGACGTCGATTCTGGCCATGGTTGATGGGTATGAAAATTTTGGAAGTGTGAGTGGTGAAAGGCGAGTTGTGATGTACGGGCGGGAGTGGCGGCCTCTAAGACAGACGGTCCTCATTTTGGTGGCAAAGACGGCGCGTCCCTAGGAACTCGCTTAGTACTATGGATGCCGCCAACCAGTGCAAGATTCCTCAGGCTGCAGCGTTTCTAATGGATGAATGTGTTTCGGGTGCCTGCGGAGACCACGCAAAATAATTTGCTTGGCTCGCACTGCTGGGCTGGGAATGTGTGCTACGCGTTCCGTATGTTTCATTGAAGTATAAAGTACCCCCGTAATCGAGGGCAAGTCGCCCGAATTCGGGTAGCGATCTTTTAAAACATACGTAATATCTGAAAGTTACGGATGAACCATGGCACATTTGCCACTCTCTAGGGGTTGTTCCACCGAGCCAAACTTGTACAAAGCACATTGCTGCCTCTGAGTTCCCAAGCTTGAGGCTTGTCCATTCTGACAGAAACACCTTTAGACAAATACTAGAATGCCAATTCAACAACAATACTTCTTTCCTGCTTTCCTTCTACCTCTCACACAAAGTGCCGCTATCAGTCAGTCTCCAAGGCCATAAAACTCTTATCGAGTCACAGATGCAAAATCGAAGGGACAAAAGTAATTGATCGCCAGTAATCTGAAGCATCGCATAGCCGAAGTTGGGGCTCTAGGGTCTGAACAAACAGATGAAATTCAAATTCTAGACAAGTTCCCCTGCTGCTGCACGTTAATCAAAATCTTGCAGTGCTGCTGTCCGGGCTTGGCCAGAACTTTGATCCCCTTCTCAACCAGGTCTTGCATCTCAATCTTGCCAGTGACCATCGGCGCGGGGTCCATCTTGCCACTCCCGAGGGCCTCGATGACTTCCTCCCAGTCCTTGTCCTGGTAGGCGATCGAGCTCACCAGCGTCGCCTCCTTGTACAGGTAAAGGTTGAGGTCCACCTGCGGCACCGGCGCGGCACGGATGGCGACGTTGACGATAGTTCCCCGCGGCTGCAGCGCCGCCAGCGCCGTGCTGAGCGTGACCGGGAGCCCGGCGCACTCGAAAACGGCGTGGGCGCCACGGCCCCCCGAGAGCTCCCGCACCGCAGCCACGACGTCGGTGTCGGCCGGCGAGAGAACACTCTCAGCCCCGAGCGAGGCCAGCATATCCCGCCTCGCCTGCGTGGGCTCGCTAATCACAATCCTCGTCAGGCCCTGTGCCCGAAGAGCGAGGTACACCGCACAACCGATTGGCCCGCCACCAAGAATGAGCGCCGTCGAATCCGCCGTCAAGTCCCTCGCGAGGCGCGTCGCATGCCATCCCACAGACAGCGGCTCGACCAGCGCCGCGAGCTCGGGGCTCGCCCCCTGCGGCAGGCGGAATACCGTCTTGGCCTCGACGACGGCGGCCTCGGCCAGCCCGCCGTTGGCGTGGATGCCCAGCCACCCCCAGACATCGCACACGTTGGTGTGCCCCGCGACGCAGGCCTCGCAGGTGCCGTCGTACAGCGAGGGCCGGACGGCGACCAGGTCGCCGACGCGGGCGCGCGAGACGCCCTCGCCGACCTCTGTCACGACGCCGCCGAACTCGTGGCCGAACACGATGGGCATCTTTTCCTTGGCTAGGGGGTGGATGAAGTCGGGCTTTGTGGCGACGGCTTCGTCGTAGTAGAGATGGCTGGCAGGTGGTCTGGGGTTAGCTCGTGTTCTAGGCATATGTAGGTAGGCAGGGCAGCAGAGTGAGTAGCCGCCGCGCCTGGATATCCAGGCATGATGAGCGCCGTCCCTAGGCTCGGCCGGCTTAACTTACATGTCGCTGCCGCAGATTCCAACGAAGTTTGGCTTGATTTTGACACAGCCCGGCCGACAATCTGGCTCGGGGATATCTTCCAAGCGGAGATCCTCAATGCCGTAGTATCGAAGAGCACGCATGATGCGGGACTGGTTTGCTGGAGTGTCAAAAGGCTTTTTTCCTGTTGGGAAGTTCAGCTTGTAAATCCCTGGTACTTTTTTGTAAATCCGGAGTCAACTGACATAAGACGTAGTTGTGCTAGCAAAGCACAGGAGGAAATAGAACTTGTTACTGGAGTTCTATTGTTCTCTAAGGTGAACCCTGGTCGGGTATGGAGACCTCGTGGATCGCCAACCGTGCGGGGTCCCGCATCTCCGTGCCCTTGACAACGGCCGAGGCTCTTTATTCGGCTAGATGCCCCTATGCGCTGAGGGGTACGGATAAGAGGCGTACTACTCAGATGCAATGCAAGCTCTGTTCATTTCTCGGCGACGTGCTGCGAATTCATCATATAGCCGACGACGAACATGTCTGTTGGAGCACAAGGCGATGGGTGGGACATGGCTGCCATACATGACCGGCGAATTCCGCGTGCCCGTGAGCGTGCCCAGCCAATTCGCTCTGTTCATGTCGCCGTATGGGGCAGCACTCAGGTCGGAATTGATATTGCTGGTGATGGAGATAGGGGTTGCGGTTGACTGAATCCGGATCACTTTTGGGTCTTAATGCTCATTCACTCCCGAAACCTCCGTGAGATTCGAGACCGCCGCTTCTCCGCTGTGTGTTCCAGCCGACGATCTCAGGGCCCGCTCGCTGACCAAGGAAACAGATAGCTGTCGAAATTCTTCTATTTCAGAGCCGCTGGTCAAGTGCAAGCATGCTATGACTGGCATCCTTCCCGTCATCGTAGCTGTCATACTGAATGTGTCTTGCTAGTGAGACGCTGTCATTAGGTCGGCACATTTAGATTAGATTGGGCATCTTTTCGACGTCCTCGAGGAACGCATAAATGATTTGGACTTTTGCTTTGCCATCGGCCGGTGGTGTTGGAAAGATGCTGCTCGTGCTGTTCGTAGATCTGCACCCTCAAAAGCAGAGGGCACACCCGAATCGCTTATCTTATACGAGGTTACCCCATAAGAGATCGTCCTCCAGGAGGTTATACTACGAGATCTTATTTCATACGAGATTATCCTATAGGAAGCTATCCTGTCAGAGCTTGTCCTGCAGGAAGTTGGTGCTCCCTCTGTTTTTACGGGTGCGAATCTTCGATCTCTTTGGGAATTTGGGGCGTGAGATAGCGATGGGGGCCGGGGAGGCGGCGAGAATTGTCAAGGCCAATAAGAAGCACCCAATAATCCGCCGCAAAACCTGGGCAACTGGTTGCGCTTCGCCTGGGTCTGGACTTCAGAAGATTCTGATAATTGGGTTGTCAATAAGAGGCAGGGGAGCTGTCACGGTCAAATAAAAGCACTTACCGGAGTGACTGTTCAACACGGGAGCACCTGGGCAGCTTTGGGTCATTGCATATCTGGACTCACTGAGGATTGCTCGTGTCCCTCGAAATCGCAGTTCGGTGGCTAAGGAGAACGGGTTGTTGGTCTCGAGAAAAGTTTGGCACTCCAGTGATGAAGATTCGAAAGCCGCGCGACGTTCAACTCCATTGAGCGTTAGTGGGAAAGATGGGCCAGAAGTGAATCTGCGATCTCTGTCGTTTGCCTTACACAAGCTGCGCCATCCTCTTGGAGCAATCGTGTGTTGGGAAAGCAACCCGGCCTTGCACTTCTAAATCGTTTGCCTTCTTCAACCCAGGTCCTTTCAACTTGTTTGGCTTCCACCTCTCGCCACAAGCCCAATTCGTCCTGTTTCGTGGCTCTCTTTTTCACCGCCCGTATGCCTGGGATTGAGCTTGGTGGCTTTACGATTGTCTTGACCGTCACCCGCCACAGCCCACGATGACGCGCTCCTCAGATCCCACGCCTCTTCAGGCTCGATTGCCAGACACCACCACCTACCCCACAACTTCACTACAGGTGGAGATGCTGGCGGTGGTGTATCTTGTCTCGGCCCTTGCATACATCGTCTATGCCTTGCGCATGTACACCAGGATCACCTCGAAGCAGCTGGGACTTGGTAAGCCCTGATAAGAAAGTTTTGTCACGTTCAATCCTGGCTCAGATGCTGATCATTCCCTCGTTCCAGACGACTGGGTAATGACCGCCGCCATGGTCTGCTGTCCTCTGCTCGATACCAACTACTTTCCCAGACAGCTGACATCTGGCAGATCTTCTCGATTCCACTCGTGTCTCTTCAATTCTTCTGTACGCTACTCCCTCTCCCACGATCTCTTTGAAGGTTTCCTTTCCTCGGATTTGGGCGGTTAGAGCTGCACCTGACCTGACCGCTGTTCTCCAAGATTACAAGTACAACTACTTTGGCATGCCTGAGAAAGAACTAAACGCCAACCACCCCAACTTTACCGGCCCCCCTCTGTTGTTTACGAGGTGGTTGAACCAAGTGCTCTACGCCCCGATCCTCGGGTTGGTCAAGGCTTCCACGCTGGTCTTGATGCTCAGGATCGCGGGACACATGAAGGATTTCAGGCGGGCGATATACGTAAGTCAGGAAGACGGCAGATTCTTCATCAACCAACTTGTGCCAGCTCACGGCCTCCAACACCTGAAACGAAGCCCGGACAACGTTGTATCTTCGAGACGTAGGTTTGCCTTCGAACTAATCTTTTTTGTAGGTCATAAACGCCATCAACATAGCCCTCACGATCTCCCAGTTTGTCGGAATCCTCTTCGACAGGATTCCAGTCGCCGCATATTGGGACGCAAAGATCCCCACCCAACACAAAGTCGACACAGCGGCCTTCATGACAGCAACGTCGACCATGACAGTGCTGACAGACTTCTTGGTGCTGGCTGTTCCTTTCGGGGTCTTTGTTCGGACACAGCTCCCCAGGGCGACGAGATGCGGAGTAATCCTGATCTTCATGACCAGCGGCTTGTCAGTACTCGCCAGCGCCCCTTGCCAATCCGGTAGCGTCCATTACTAACTCCCCTTCCTCTCTGTCGCAGGGTCACAATCATGGGAATAATCAGGCTCTGCGTGCTAGTCGACGCGTACTACGAGCCCAAACTCGGCGGCTACATGGACTCGTGGGGCCCCTGCCTCAACACGGTCGAGTCGAGCCTGGGCATCATGACCGGCTGCCTGCCGACGCTGAGCCCGCTGCTGCGCGAGTGGTTCCCACGGGCGTTCAGCAACCTCCGGCGCGGGGGCACGGACCAGAACGGGTTCTCCAATCAAGGCGGCGGCGGCGGCGCAAGTGGCAAGGGGAAGAAGGCCGTCGTGATGTCGGACTTTAGCCATCGCCACAACCCCCGGTCCGTGAGCGAGTCCACCACCGAGAGCCAGCAGGGGTTCTTCAAGCATTCCGGGATCAGGAAGACCACCGATGTCAGCATTCACCCATCTTCTCTTGACGTTTTGCTGAAAGCGAGCCGCTGCTGACTGATTGCCTGTAGATCCGCGTCGCGTACGCCAACAAGTCACTGACGGGCGAGCACCCCGGTGAGATCGGCAGCCCCGGCGGGGCACCGTCGCCTGCACTCTCGGATCCCGCCCTGGTGCACTTGTGGCCTGAGCCTCGCTCGTGAACAACAACACATGAGGTAGTAGCCTCCTCGGCCGACTCAAGCCATCGGTTCATGCGTCTTACAGTCCTCAGGCCGGGGTGGTTGTAGTGGAAACACGACTCTTACCAGAAAGCCGAAAATTGGGGGACTAGAAACCCTGTTTATGGAATCAACGGAACCAGTTACAGTCCTCAGCCACGAGGGCCCCGGAAGGAAGGGATCGTGCCAGTGGCAAGGGATGGGAAAACGGATGAAATCGATGCCAGAACTGGTGGTCAACTGGGTAGGCTCAATGGTGAAGGGAAGTTGCAATAGATTCTGGGAAAAGCAACTTCAAGTCCCGGGGAGACCATCTGAAGGAAGATACATATTTTATCAGCTCGGCCGTGATCCAGACTGCATTGACATACATCCCACCACGACTGACAGATGGAATGGCACGTCTGTCAATTGAGAATGATTTGGCTTGTTCAAATTGATCGTTCCGGTAGTGTGATGGCAAGCTTCTCATCTGAAGGCTCTCTGCAGTGTTCATATGACATGGCGTGTATGCCGCGGAGCCGAGGCGCTCATGAACACCATTCCCAAAGGTTCCGCTAGAGGTCCAGTGTGTATGGCCAGGCATCATGTTGATAAATCTTTCGACAACTGAGGTGGTTCTTGGGGTAAGCTGCGGCGTGCTGAGCTTTTGAATTTCTCCATGCGCATGAAGAGGCAGCCAGAAAAAAGGATGGTGACGTTGACTCGGGAGAGCCCCCGGATTGACGTGACGCGGTTAAAAGTGGGCCGTCAACAATACTTATTGGCGCAGTCTGGGGGCTTAGCGAAGGGAAGCGAGGGTCTGGACTCAGCCGCATGCAGGGGGTCTACGGAATGTGGTTCGGTGTGGCTTGGTTCTGCTTTGCTCAGGAGACCATCGGCGCAAAACGCCACAACCAGGGTCAAATTTTACACGTCTTGTAAGTCACGATGAAGGAGACTGCTTCTTTTTCTTGCCCACTCTGGAAGAGCAAAAGGTGATTATCTCCTAGGCAGGCTTTGCTCCGGCTAGGCACATTATGCCATCGGAAAACTTTGACTGAGTGATTGGGATTCGCTGCTCAGCATTGAAACCTGAATTTTATCACAGGCATGATCAGCTTGCGTGTCTCTGTCACCACACTTGAGAGATCTACCTGACTCAATTCAGTTCTTGATTGCGTTGCGGAGATAGGGATGTTTACCCGCTTGTGGGTTGAGAGCATGTCTGTTAGCGCACTGGCGACTGGCCCACATCGACCTGGTCGAGCAAAGACCGCCGTTCATCTCGGCTCCATATTCAGGACTCTAGCACGCGTGGACGTTTCTATGGGTAGCGATCGTAATCTCACGCCATATAATTATCATCTTATCTGATGACACACTTGATGTTGATCAAGTAGAATGATGTCCGGGAACGAATCGAGACCGGCCGAGTGAAGTCATTACGTTGCTTTTTTGGAGAGGCAATACTCCCATGTGTAAATTCCGCCCAGTAATATAAAGGAACTTCATCAATGTACGGGGGGGGGGGGTAAGTGATCCGTTGCCCGGAAGTGGTTCTCAACCCCAGTGTTGATCCGCTTCGGACTTTCAACGGGAGTATAGTCTGCGAAGATTCTGACGGCCGATCCTTGGCTTGGCTTCTCCGGTGTCATTTCGCCGTCTACCTTCCTCGAAGTTCTGAATTGGCAATGTGTGCGTATACGTTGACTTCTAGTTGACGGATATCAATTCGATACAAATGTGGAGTCTTGAAACCTCTGCCGCTGAGATGTCAAAAGCACCAATGAGGGTGGACCTACAAGGGCGAATTCGCATATGCCCAAGGTGTCCAATATGGCGAACACTATAGATGAATCTGTCTTCGACATTGACGTGCGTGTAACATCAGTGAGGGCTACAGTCTAGTCGTCAGTGAATAGTCCCGAAGCGGTATACAGCTCTCGTAAGGGTAGGATTGGCGTCGATTAAGCTTCGACAAAAAACATATGGGGCTACATGCGTAATTTTCCGCCGTAGTCGGCTACAACAAGCATCAATCGATTAAACGTGACAGCGTCCCACCCGCGCCGGCATCTGGGCAGCGCCTTTCCGAGTTGAAACAAACCAGGGAAACATTTCAGTGTTGACTACGTACGCGGCCCGCAATGGTACCCAAAGCAGTCGACTCCGCGACCGGATTTAGAAATCCCTCGGGTGAGCCTCACCTGGTTGAACAGGTCAGCCGCGTTGGCAGGCGATGCTGCTGTTGTTCATGCTCGCTTGGGCGGGAAAAAGGGAGGCTGCCGCGTAATGGCCGCAGAGGCGCCCCCACAACCCTTGGTTCGGTTGGCCCAGGAAGCCAGCCACATCCCGGCCCGCCCAAATCCTCAACCCCTGACAACCACTTAACATGTTTTGACCACGAGCCAGTCCTTTTCGTCGAGCCGTGCGGCGATCGTCGAAACATACGAACCACATGGGCGGGATGGACGTCTAGATCGCCTGTCTTTCGGAGGCTGAACCTGGAGCTGTCCGCTGACCCACATCCTACCGGGGAATATGAGACAGGAGACGGCTTACGTCTGCCCTGGCGGCTGGGCCTTGCCCGTCCAGCTGTGTAGACGAACCGCGAGGCCGACGCGGCTACGCCATCACGCCTCCGTCGAGATTCCATGACTAACACCTCACCTCAATGCGGCCTCCAGTACGTGCCTGTTCATGGGTCCGTCTGTCCACCCACGATGCCGGAGCCGGCTGTGTCCATGGCTTCCCGTGAACGGCCCACTATGTCTCAAACAGGGAGCTTCGCTGGCCACGCAAACTGATCGTGGTCTGTGGATCTTGGGTGGCGGAGGATGATGGAAACATGAACGACATCTTCGTGATCAGAGGCTGTTCAAGGAAGCAAAATCAGGTATAAGACGGAGAGATGGGAACCACGAAAGAGGTTTGATTGTCTCCTCATCCTCATCCTCAACAACAAACAACTTCCTTTACTTTGCACATTCATCCTCACCTTCGAGTTTCGATTCGTCTCTTTGTCTATCACGACAAAGCCATTTCTTCTTCTTCATCAACAACATCAACATGAAGCTGGTCGTCTACTTCGTTCTTGCCCAGGCGCTGGCCGCCGTCGCCGCGCCCGCCCAGGTTGACAGCTTTCTCCCAGCTCCTCCCAGCGGCACCGGCAGTTTCCCTCCCCCGAGCGGGACTCCTCCCCCGCTGCCCTCGGGTGCGCCAGCTTCCGGCGAGGCACCAGCTCCCACGGACGCCGCGACGAACGAGAAGCGCGCGGTCGAGTCCAGCGACCTCCCACCGCCCCCGTCTGGCACCCCATCCGGTCCTCCCCCGTCCGGCACAGCCCCGGCCGGCCCGCCGCCATCGGGAGCGCCCCCGTCAGGCTCACCCCCATCTGGCACGCCGCCTTCCGGAACACCGCCCTCGGGCACGCCCCCGGCCCAGACCGACGGCGCTGCCAACCAGAAGCGCGCTGATGCTACCAGCGAGCAGCCTGCGCCCCCATCGGGCACTCCCCCGTCTGGAACTCCTCCCAGTGGCACGCCACCATCCGGAACGCCTCCTGCCGGCGGTCCACCCTCTGGCGCGCCGCCCTCGGGTGCCCCTCCTTCGGGAACGCCGCCCTCTGGATCTCCCCCAACTGAGACTGGCGCCGCCCAGAACCAGAAGCGTGCCGATGCCACTCACGAGCCCCCATCTCCTCCCAGCGGAACCCCGCCCTCTGGTACTCCCCCGTCTGGTACTCCCCCGGCTGGCACTCCCCCGAGCGGCACTCCCCCATCCGGCACTCCCCCGAGCGGCACACCTCCTCCCGCCCCTGAGCAGTCCGGCGCCGCAGTAGCCGCCAACAACAAGCTCGCCGACACCGACGCTGACGCGACCACCGTCCTCCCTCCCTCGGGCACGCCACCCTCCGGCCCTAAGCCCAGCGGCCCTCCCCCGAGCGGTGCCCCCAGCGGAGCTCCTCCCAGCGGCACCCCTCCTGCGCTGCCCACCGACGTGCCCACCACCCTGCAGAAGGTCCGCCGCGCCGACGAGACCAACCCTCCCCCTCCCCCTACTAGCACCGAGGGCCAGCAGCCCCCGGCCACCGAGACCCAGCCCCCTTCCTCTTCTGAGGGTGAGGGACAGGGCCAGGGCCAGGGCCAGGGTCAGGGTCAGGGTGAGGGTGAGGGTCAGCAGTCTGGATCCGGCTCCGGCTCCGGTGCCCCTGCTTCTTAAGGGTTGAGTTTCCTCCTTGAGGCCAATCTTCAGGATCGCGAGTAGTTGGATGGGATCGTGGTTGGAGATGGAAGCATTGTTAGGAGTCCTGTAAGATAGAGGTTGATTTGTGTGGGTTGGCTTTTTCCGTGCAAATATTGGGTTGTTTGGATTGTTTGGGATCTATCAAATAGAAAATGCAAGTTGGTTGCAGAAACCTCCACGAGCCTGTTCCTGTTATGTGATTAGCTCCGCTATGCCTTGCGTCAAGTTGACACGTGAAAGAGGGTCGGCCGCAGGGGGCAAAGATGTTGGCGCTCGGCATCTGGTTTTCTGCTGATTGAGACTGCGGAGTCACCCGGGTGGGTTGTGATCTGCCCGCAAGATGGCGCTGGGTATTAGTCTATTACCATGCAGAATCTATGTGCTCTATAACCCTTCTTCTTTGAGCATTTCCGCTATCTTGACATAGAAGGCGGTGGCATTGAAGCTTCAGCTCGTCAGTGGTTAGCATCAGTGGAACAGTAAGAAGCCTGATGTTGCAGCGTAAGGGGCGCGGGCTGACGTACGGATTCTCCTCCCCCATCAGTCTCCTCATCGCCCACCTGACCCTGTTCGTCCAGTTGATCAGGTCCAGATGGCTGACATTCTCCAGAGTGCCCTTGTACGTCCCCCACTTTGCGCTGTCCACGCTGACCAGTCCATCATTGGGGCCTTCCTCCTTCGTCAGCACGTTAAAAGATGCCCGGAACGGGCTCAGGAGCGGAGGCTTCTGGCTCAGCGCTGCGCCGTACGAGAAGTACCGTACTTCTGGGTCGTCGGGTGTCCTCGGGTTGAACTCCTCTGACATGTACTTGCGGGTGAGCTGCGAAAAAGCGCCAGTGCTGAGCCCCGTCGTCCGCTTCCACGCCTCGTACACCCCAGACAGCCTGTCCGGCCCAATCTGGTCAAACAGGTAGTCCGCATAGGCAGAGCCGTGGTGAGGCGTGGCGATGGTGACCAGCGACCGCACGTTGATGTCGTTCGAGGGCGCCTGCTTCTCCCCTCGCTGGGCGCGCCGCCTGTGAGCATAGCTGATCATGTACCTCGCGTCCAGGCCGCCCATGGAGTGGGCGATGATGTTCACCGGCCGCCCATGTGAGTCCTGGAGGATGTTCTCGCGGAGCTTGGCGGAGCGCTCCTCGATGCTCCCCGTAGGCGGGACCGTGGCCGTGATGACCTCGGCGCCGTTCGCCGTCAGGGCCTCCTTGATGCCATGCCAGTAGTGGATTGGCGGGAGGTAGCTCCCGGCGAGCTTGAGCTCTGCGAAGCCCAGGAGGCCGTGGGCGAGTACGATTGGGTACTTGGGCATCTGCGACGGTTGTCAGCGCGCCCGAAATCGCACGGAACCGAGTGGGCGAGACAAACCTGCCGGGAGCGTCGGGGTTGGTCAGACTTCCTAGGATCAAGAGCTGCAACTGCAATGGATTTCGAGCTATCCGATGCTGACTGCAGCGTGCATGATGGGTTGCTGACTTTCCGGTCAGGACCGGAATGTCTTGGTCTCGTGCCTGGTCCCTGAAGTCGCGTCCCGGGCCTGTCCCTGGTGATGTCACTCTTTCGCGCTTGATACCAGACCTAACCCTGGGGATTGGAGAGACTTGGCCAACCCCACCAAACCCTGCAGATGCACACTTGTACTGTGGTACCCAGGGTACCCTTTCTGCCACTCCGTAGACCACACGTCCATCGCCAGCGTACAGTACTTCAATGTAAGAGACTTTGGGCCAAGAATGCATTCACTCGAAGGCCCGACAATTTGTTCACTCAAACATGTATGTTGTGTCTTCGTGCCAATTCACCTACGCAATGGTTGGATTATCCGGTGGAATTTCCGCAAAAGTCATTCAGGTGGTCCTCAATGGCATAAATTGGGCTGTCTTGAAGGGGATTTGCTACCAATCTGAATAAAGCCTCCTTCTGAGGCTACGAGACCCGGGGATCGATTCGAGCGGCCAGACAACGCTTTACCGCCAAATCCAAGCCTGTAACGCCTCTATAAAAAAAATAGAACCTGCACCATGCCAATCAAGATCTCCAGTTGTTGGGTCCGACTGGGCATGTGGGCAGTGATATCAACGCCAGGAATAAAAGGCTTTCCACACGCAGAAAACCCTCCCAATCCAAAAAATACCGACCCTATACCACAACCTCGTGCTGACCGCTACCAGATAGAGTCATGCCGCACCATAACATCTCCACTCCGCGGCGAGCTCCTCGTCCTCGTCCTCCCCCTCCCGCTGGGCCCTCCGCCCGACCCGGCAGACCCGCCCGTCTTGTAGCCATCGCTCCGCGGCGCGATCGTCACCTCCGACTCCACGATTTGGCCGTTCCCATACTGCTGACTCAGCGTCAGCGCCCGGGGCGGCACGAACGGAACCCGGGTGATGTTGCTCAGCGGCCTCTCGTACGGCGGCGGCTCGGCGTCGCCCATGGGCTGCGCAGGCGCCTGCCGCCTGTGCGAGTAGCGGCCTGTTCCGCAGAGGCCCGACTGTCCCATCGCGCCAGCGTCCGTGGTGAGCGATGGCGGCGGCGAGCGCGGTTCTTTGTTATTGGCAGTGTTATATCCAAAGCGGTATTCGTTCGGGGAGGCGGCGGGGCTGGGGCGCATATTCAGGAGAGGCGACCCAGGGCTCCGCTGCGCGGGATGCACGTGATAAAGGTGTGCGAGATTATGACGCCTAGCTTTCTTTTTGGACGGTGATGTCGGGCCCCAAGCCCGACCACATGCTGGGCCGGGCGGGGATACCGTGACAATTATAGCCGCGACGAGGACGAGGGCGCCGTCGAGCACGAGGGTGTAGGTGTGGGACTGGGACCGAGCCGAAGCTAGACCGCCGGACAGCTGGACCACTCGGGCGACTGTCCGTGCGAGGATCAGACCCAAAGCGAGTTGCATGACTGTTTGTCGCAGTGAGGGTTAGCTGGAAGCATACTTCAGATAGGGAAGCTGATAGGAGAAAGAGGGAGGATGCCCAGGGCGGGAGGTGCGTATGGATACGGTTTCAAATTCTGAACCTTATATCGTTGACGTTGAACTTACACAACAGCGCCGTCTTGAACCTTGCGGACAGGTAGACGCTGCAGAAGCGAGGGTCGAGGATCTCTCGATGGCGGAATACCCGAGACATGAACCAGAAGTATAATCCAAAGAACCCCACCAAGCTTAAGATTTGGATCGCGAGACCGACAATGAGCACGTTGACACCCTGTTGGATCTTGAAAGAGGTCAATCTAATGCTTCAATTTTGACAGGCTCAGTCTCGCCACGGTAGCAATGCTTACCTCAACCTTGTTGTACCCGTTCGCCGCAAAGACGCACCCCACAACCTGGAACGCAACGGCGAACACGTCAAACGCGAGGAAAAAGTAGTTCAGCCAGACGGGCTCTAGCGGGGTGCTAAGATCGCTCCCGTAGATGGCCAAGACGTGCGGCAGGACGGTGTAGATGGCGGCCGTGATTAGTGTCGGCCCCACAGCGGTCCCGACCAGCGACAGGACGAAGAAGGACTTGCTGGCGAGGTTCTGCCGGAGCAGGAGCATCCCTGCGTACCCCAGGACCTCCAGGAGGAGACCCAGGCTGAAGCTCCAGCTGTATAAACTCGTCCTGCTTCTTGCCCCGATCCACAGGTTGACCGGGACTAGTGTCGCGAAGGCGGCCAGCAGGAAAGCCGTGCCCTCGGCCGGTGGGGGGCTAGACAGCCAGCCCTCCTCGACGGGGCAGGTTGCCAGCGTGCAGTCACCCGTGCCGGAGCTCGCCATGTTGGGCGACAGCTGGTGAAAGGTGTCGACGGGTACGGTGCCACAGACACATGCAAGAGAAGAGGCAACGGGTGGGACAGAAAATCGGCTATTCTGATCCAGTGCCGGGCCCTATGGTAGTTATAACGGCCCGAGGGAACCCCAGAAGGCTTATTCTAGAGCTAAGGCCGCGAGAGAGATGTGGAGGGAGGAGGATCATGTTGGCCAAGGCATCCGAGCTTGTAAACTCAGTCGCGGCGCTTAATCCGCGTGGGAGAATGCTAAAACTCAGTTTCTCCAACCAACAGGTCCTGCTGGCACTCGCTCGATTTGCTGTAGAACTACTGCAGCTCGACCAACGGCCATGCTGTCGTGGCGCAGTGTTTTGCATGGGCTACCCGGCTACTGGCCTGGTAGCCGACCATCAGGACCACAACGCCACAGCATAGTTGCGGTCAGGCCAGGATCGAATATCGGCTTCGGCCTCTGCTTGCCTATCCAAAGGGACCAAGAACACGTCCAAGTGTGGGCAAATCATGCAATAAATCACATCGCGGCCATCACCTGGATGGGCGCAGATCCAAGCCTCCCGAGAAACGACACGGACAATCACATCAGCTGCGACTGGCTGCTTAAGCGGGCAAGGGGGGAATATGTGGTTAGTGATAATGCAGGGCGATGTGGCATCTGATTGTGGTCTCGCAAATGACCAACGCTCTTTGAACCCGACAGTCCGGACCGCGCACACGCACGTAGGCGCCGGAGCAGGGTTATGCGACCAATAGGATGTCACTGCGCAGACGAGGGCCTTATTTCCGCTCTAGTACTGCGGGCATGGAATAGCTTGTTTCTCAGCGTGACGATTTTGTCTGTTGGTTGTGTTCGACAGATGACAGCCAATGGATATTAGTGTGGTTGCATCCAACAACCTTGGAAGGTGGAGATCGTCCGAGGCAGCGCTCGTCAATCTTGAAGGTTTGTTCGCGTGCATGGTACAACCTCCATGCACATATGTGGCGCAAATAAAAGAAGAAGAAGGTATAGCCCGGCCTGACTGGTGGATTCTCAGTTGATGATGTGATCGATTTAGTGAGACGGAAAATGGAGATAGGCATGGCGATAAAAGCCGCACTCAGAACCTAGGTAGGGAAGTACACACCAACTTCCAAGGAGTGCCATTGTGATAAACCCCTCAACAGATGAGGTCTTGCTGCGGGAGGTCGCCTGGTCTGTGATATGGTCCTGCCCAACCGGGGTGTGTGTACCGTGTCAGAACTATCGCGGCTGCCACGTCTTAGTCCAGAATCCTGAAGGATTAAACGCCGCGCGTGGATTGGATCACCGTCGACAAGCGCAAAACAAGCGCGTACTGTTCGAAAAGAAGTACCAGAGGAGAGCTTGAACAAATCGGACACAAGCGCTAGGAGCCAACAGCTTGCGACTAAGGAAGTTTCACGGTCATGGAAAAATATCGACCAACATCTCGACGCGTCGTGCCGGGTACCGAGGTAGGCTAGAGTTCGAGCGTTCTATCTACCCGCGGTGTACATTAGCGCCAGGGAAGTTCAGGATAAGAATCATATCACAGGATAAGAATGATATCTAGCCGCGGTGATGCTTGTTCTCTCGCTTGGTAGTTACAAACATAGAAAGAGATGGCTCTACATGGAGTCCATGGATACAAACGTACCAGAACAGACAGCGTACCATGACCCATGGAATTTGGCCACGGGTACGGAATTCGATCAGCTGCAAGTGTCCTATTCGAGTAGATATTTCCATAGACCTGTCCCTTCCACTACGTCCCGCCAACCCGTGGGGTGAAAACCAACTCGGGCCCAACATGCATCGACGCAAAAATATCATACAACTGAAACTCGTCCTCCCGTTTCCGCCCTTCCCTCTTACCAGGTCCGCCCCCACCAGACTTGCCACCCGGGTCGGGCTTGAAGTCGAAGGCCCAAATCGTCTTGGCGACTACCAGGCTGGCTTCCAGGTATGCCATGGCCTTGCCAGCGCAGCCCCTCGGTCCCACAGAGAATGCACAGAATGCTGAGTTCATCACACGGAGTTGTTCCTCGTCATCCACGAGCCAGCGCTCCGGGCGGTAGGTGAAAGGATCGGTAAAATACTTGGCATTGTGGTGGAGTGAGTAGAAGCACACGCCTACCTGAGTGCCGGCGGGGACGACGTGGCCGTCGATGATGAGGGGTTGATCGACTTGGTCTGGGTACAGCTCTCTCCATGGCGTCCCGGACACCGGTGGCGACATGCGCAGGGCCTCGTCGATGCAAGCTCGCAGATACCGACAACCATTAAGCTTGGTTCCATTGTGGATCTCCGAGTCACTGGAGAAGGTGCCGCGAATCTCGTTGGCGAGTTTCTCGTAGACGCCTGGATTTCTACTCAAGTAAAAGAACAGGGATGCGAGCGCCGTGGATGTCGTCTCACCACCTGCGTTGCCAGTCAGTGCTGTCGGGTACCAGAGAGGGCTAGCATGGTCTCTTGGGATGGGTACAAACCTGCGGGGAAGAAGAACAGGGCTTCAGACCAAAGCTGACCGGTCGTGATACCGTCGGTAGTATCGTCAAGATGATCAGCCACAACCGAGTACAGGTCGTGTCTAGCATGTTTGTCTTCGGACAGTCGATTCCGAATCATACGCTGCATCATCAGCTCGTACTTCTTTCGCTGAGACCATGCTGCAATAAGCAGTAGGTATTGAAACCCGAACCACCGTATCAGTGGGAACTGCATGAAGCAGTGGGCGCGGTATCCCCCAACGCTGAGCCCCTTGGTCACGAAGCGATAGGTTGGATCGGTTTGCATGTTTAGAGGGAACCCGAATGCCAAGAGACCGACAACATCCATTCCCAGGCGTTTCAAGCGGTCAGTCATGTCGACTGGCGTGGGATTCCCACTGGATTCCCGGATTTGTGCGATGGAATGTTGATTTGCTCCAGCATCGTAGATTCGAAGTCTCTCATCGCTTTGTCGTTCACAGCCTGCCCGATGAGCCGCCGCTTGACACTGTGCTGTCTTTTGTCAAGAGTGTTGAATATGCTGGGCTTGCCAGGCGCGCTGGTGAGCGGGTATACACGTGACTTTGTGAGTCTTTCATTGTTATAAATGTCTGGTCACGTCAGCAAAGTTCTGCAAAGGCGTCCATGAGGCAGCGATGATTATACCTTGAAGGGCCTCAGCCGAGTTGAAGATGAGCTTGTTGGGGCCATGCCGAACTACAGGGCCTGTCACGATATTCAGTAACGGGAGCAGAAGGGTGACCGCATGGGCAAAGGCTTACCGAATTCTTTTAGATCACGATCTGCGGCCAAGTGAAGGCGCATGGAAATGGCATAGAACCCGGCATATGCGTCGGAGAGCTTGGCAGCAAAGGGCCCGGGGTATTTGCTCAAAGGATGCAGAAGCACTCGGTAGCCAGCAATGAGCAGAGACTGTACGCGATTAGTAGATGTCGGCAACTTGACTTGGGCGAAGGCCTACGTAGGAAAGGAAAATAAAGGCGGCATATTTTCCTCCCTGCAGAAGGATGTCGACGATGCTGCTGCCCATAGCGGACAGTAATGGATTGCTCCGTGGTTGAAGTTCGGTGTAACGATATCTTGATGGAGTTTAAAACTACGGTGGCGTCAGACGAGGGTCCTAGTAGTGATTCCGTCAGGCACGAAGGAGCTCTAAAAGAAGAGTAAAAAGGGCTGGTAGTTCACCCACTCACACGTCACTTGCCTCACAAGAGCCGCAACCGTTCGTGTACGTGTGGGCGGGTAGGCACAGAAGCCCAGAAGATGGCCACCTCTTTAACTCGGTCAAAAGGTCCAGTTTCACGTCGCTGCGCCGCTGTGCACCTGAGCCGCGGAACGTACCAGCCTTTGAGAGGAGAGGTGTACAGAGCAGTCATGGGACGGGACTGGCGTTGACGTTTGATGGGAGCTAATGCAGCCGGCCGTTTGTCTACCTAAGGTACATATCTCTGGTACTTGTGTGCCTAGGTAAGCATGCACCCGGGCGGCCCGGGATGCCAAAGCGATCTGCATTGAGGCATAAGATGACGGAGAGGGGGCTTTTCAGCTAGGCAGCAGAAGAATGTGCAGCAGTCGTCGTTCTTGGGCTGTCCACGAAGCTGGCACGCGCGATGTCCATTGAGGTTGACGCTGTTCAGCCATCAAGACAGTTGTCTGACTATGGTGTGGACTCCCTTATGGCCGTCGAGCTGAGCAACTGGTTCTCTAAGGAGTTCGGGGCGAACGTGGCGGTTTTCGAGATCATGGGGACAAGCACAATTACTTCTATAGGAAGATTGGTGGTGGAAAAGAGTGATGTGGGTGAGGTAAAAGAGGCATAGGTAATTCTTCTCTTTGCAATTCGCTCCAGGGCTTGTACGGTTCTAGATCACCTTCGAGCTGTTGCCTGTCACTCAGAAAACCAACAGCCACTCAATCAAGGGGACACATCAATGTAAATAGCGACCTCGCCAATCTCGGGCACCTTGTGCCGTGGAAGGGAAGTCTGCAGGTTGTGGGAGGATACTCGTCCAATGTGAGGCCTAATTTTCAGTGGGTGCTGGGCGTTGCGGAATCATGTTGAAGCCAAGTCCCTACCGTCTTATCAGTGAGCAAGCCTGTGAGGTGACGGGCGGACAGCCGGCTAGTAGACCTGGTAGCGTGGTATATCCCCGTTGCGTCTAACCCCGCGAGCGAGCCGAGGACGTGAGTGTGTGCAGAGATATAGCCGTTGGTCCCGGCCCCTTGAGGTCATGCCAGGTTCGATGTGGGCCGATCCGGCACTATGCTTCACGTGGGCGTTGGCCGAGGAAGAGCAGCGACCTACACAGCAATGCCGGCCAAGTTAAGTACGAATAAAACAGGTGAACTTGTTAAGTGGGCGGCAATTTTCCGCTAATTTATTATTATTGAAACGTGAGATCGCGGCAGATTACTCCGGAGGATATCAGCATCTGTACTGGAGCTGACGCTCCGGAACATCAAGCGTGTTCCTAGGCCACGGAGTACTGCTCAATAATCCTGCCCGCAGCCAGCTCCGCGATGCCATACACCATGGTCTGGATGTGACCCGACGGCTGGATAGGGATGACCGAGGCATCCACAACGCGCAGGTTCGAAGTGCCATAAACCACCAGATCCGGCGAGACCACGCCTCCGTCGTCCTTTGGCAGCATGGCGCACGTACCGAGCGGGTGGTAGATGCTCAGCGTCGTGTTCCTCGCGAACTGTTCCCACGCAGCCTCGCTTGTCACGAGGTCAAACCCAGGCTCGTACTCATCCGACCACGCCTCGGCCAGACCGGCGCTCTGGGCAATCTTGCGGCTCAGCTTGGTGGCCTCCACGACAGCCCGAAGGTCGTACGGGTTAGACACGTAGTTGGGGTTGATGACGGGCTTGCCAGTTGGGTCAGAGGCGTTGATGTGGACGCTGCCCTTGGAGAATGGGTGCTGAATGACCCCTATCAGTGTGAAGAAGTGCGAGTCGTAGTCGGCGGAGCCAACTGGCGGTGCTCCCTTCACCCCGGTGTAACCATCTGAGAAGATGAATTCGACCTCGGGGACTTTCTTGTTCAGATCGGTGGTGAGATATGCCAGTTTCTGCTGGTCGACCTTGCTGTTCGGGTCTGCGACCTGCCTGGCCAGGTCAGCAAGCTCTGAGGATGCGTTGCCGAGGGCCTGGTCCCAGGTCAGGTAGGCATAGCCACTTCCAGTGTAGTCGTATGCCGAGTACTGGTTGTCTTGCCACAAAGCCAGTTGCTGTGCCGCGTATGTGGCATTGGTCCGAAGCTCATCGAATGCGATGGTGTAGTTCGGCTTCAGTCTGTACGAGTTCTGGATACGGAGGTGGTCTTGCAGGTTCGATCCAACACCGGGCAGCTCAAGCAGGGTGTCGACTCCAGCTGCAGCGAGTACCGAGGAGTCTCCAATACCGGACAGCTCCAACAGGGTCGGCGTCTGGAACGCACCCGTCGACAGGATGACCTCCTTCACAGCATCCACGGTGTTGCCACCAATGTTAATACCTGTGGCGACCAGTGAGTCTGAACCGTCGCTCTTGCTGAAGACGATGTTCGAAACTGTCGTGTCATTCCAGACAACCAGATTCGGGCCTGCAAGAGAAAGGTAGTCGACAGCATAAGACCGCGAGTAGTTGGACTCTCGAATGTTACTGGGCTGGAGCATGACACCGAGAGGGTCACCGCCAAGGGAGTTGAGGTTGTTCGGGACGCCCAGGCTCTCCAGTGCCGGGATGAAGCCGTCTTGCTGGGGAGGCACGAAGCGGTTGATGAGAGTTTGGATGGGCCCGTCGGTGCCCACGCCTTCGTCTCCATACTGGTTGTTGGTGCGGTCGAAGGTCTCGACCTTCAGCATGGCAGAGATGAAGTTTTCCCAGTTCCACCCTGGATTACCCAGAGCTTCCCATGCATCGTAGTCAGGAATGCTTCCGCGGTCCCATGTCATGAGGTTGAGAGCCGAGGTTCCACCCAGCACCCTACCCCGGTTCGCAGAGATGCGCCGACTGTTCAGGCCCGGTTGAGGGGTGGTTGTGAAGTTCCAGTCGTATCTGCCTCCAAGAGTGCTTCCCTTCCTTCCTGGCACATTGATGCCAAGCTCATTTGGAGCGGGCGAACCGGCTTCGACCACGAGGATGCAGTCGTCGGGCAGTCCTTGGCTGAGCCTTGTTGCCAATGCAAGACCAGCGGTGCCACCGCCAACGATGATCTGGTGAGGGTCAGCATAGGGGAGACTGGGCAGGGTCATAAAGTCATAGGGAACGGGAAAAGGGGACATATCAGTGAGAAGGTCTTACAAAGTCAAATGACGATGCACTCGAGCTGCAGTCGGCAGATACCCCTGCAACGGCCAGGGACAGGAGCACTAGCGCGGCGCCGCGCAGCGATGAGGGTAGAGTGAGGCCCATGGTGATGATGATGATGCTGCGCACACGGAAGCAAACTGCGCGCCCTGTGAAGCTCACATATCCCTCCTCATGGTTTGCATTCGGACAGGAGATGCCGTTGAATTTGTATAATGAGACCCCCAGGCATCAGGGTATGCCAAGGACGCTACAAATCCTTCGATATCCACAACACGCGAGAGCCAGTATGGCGGTGGTAATGACCGTGACATCGTGCCCACTTGCATTGTCGGGTAAAAGACAGAAGTGGCTAACAAGCCCTCAGCCCCCGGGCACCAGTTCGACGGGGGCCCTGGAACCCGGTAGAGCGGTGGGATCATTCATGCTTACCGGCGCGCGGTCTCTGATCACCCCGCGCCGTGTCCGACGAGATTGGTCCATGACGGTTAGACCAGCCGGTAACCGACTTATGTCTTGATCACATCAGCATTTGGGGAGCTAATGCTTCGGTCGTCCCAGAGATGTTTTTCCGGTCAAGTCAGGGCCCTTCGACCGAGAGCGCCACAGCTGGAGGCAAAACATGATGGGGCTAATAATACTTGCTGGTGGACTTGGGAGTTCGGTAGACCGTCCAGGCTGCACTTGTATGTAGAATCAGTCTGCAGGTTCAAGATTCTAGCGCCATATCGACGTTGTTCGTCGTGCCCATCTCGAGGTCCAGCGTGCGGTTTGGTTGTCGGCCGTAACTATATTGGGATGCAGTCCTTCTGTCTGTTATGGTGAAGAATGCACGCGGTCCAGGATGCGAGGTTCATGAATCGCTGCACGCCACATACTGGGGACGAGCCGCTGCGCCCTTCGTTCGCAGCAAGCAGACCCTAGCGGTAGTTGCCTGGGCGGGCAAGTCGGTAATAAGGGGGCAGAAAACCAAAAGGGTTGACCGCCCCACTCCTCCCGCTAAGCCGTGGCGCACCACCAATCTGTGGCGGTGCAGAAAATTCGGCGCAGCGCACGAAAATCCACCCTGATGCTCTCTCACTCGAGAAATCCGGCCAAAACCTTAGCGACTGTCTGACTTCGCCTTTTCTTGTCGACAACCCACCCCGTAACATCACCACCCAACGATAGTTGAAGCCGGCATCCCGTCAATACCGACAAGATGGTACGGCACTCGATGCAATCTTACTCTTTTGGATGACCTTACTGACTCTCTGGCCTGCAGGTGAACATTCCCAAGACCAGGAAGACGTGAGTTGACTCCCGCCGACGACCTGCCCCGCCCGCTCCGCGAGATCAAAACAAACCGACCGGCCGAACCTCTGCACGCGCCTGATGCATCTGAAACCATGGAGGTCGCCTAAGGCATCATGGTTTGACACGATTGCGCATGGGTAGAGATGGATGGACGCTAGACGACCGACGACTTTTCGATGAATCGGACACACTCCTCGGACACACTCCTCGCGGCGTGGGCGGCTACGGACTACGATGCAAAAGACGAGGACCAATACTGACTGATGCATGCAGCTACTGCAAGGGCAAGGACTGCAAGAAGCACACCCTGCACAAGGTCACGCAGTGTGAGTGCCGATGATAATGGAAGCAGACGCTGGCTGGCGACGGAGATGCTGACTTTTCGCAGACAAGGCTGGCAAGGCCTCCCTGTTCGCCCAGGGTAAGAGACGTTACGACCGGTATGTGCCACCGACTCCAACTCCGATTCCGCGACGACCTTGAGCTCGAAAACCCGATGCCCGAACGAACCCGACGTCGCGAACCTCATGGACACGAAATGCTAACGGCTCCCGATTACAGGAAGCAATCTGGTTACGGTGGTCAGACGAAGCCCGTCTTCCACAAGAAGGCCAAGACGACCAAGAAGGTCGTGCTGCGTCTCGAGTGCTCATCGTGCAAGACCAAGCTGCAACTCGCTCTGAAGCGATGCAAGCACTTCGAGCTGGGTGGTGACAAGAAGACCAAGGGTGCCGCCCTTGTCTTCTAAGCGGGATCTGGATCGCAAACAATACAACCTGCTTGTCAAAAACTATCGTCTTTTGGTCTCTGCGGCGAATTCTCACGAACTTTTCTACACGGCAATATGGTGGTCATTACGGACGGGTCCTTCGGCGAAAGGATAAAATGCCTGCAATCTTACTTTCCATCCTCGCGCAACTAACTGCTGTGAGGGACTGTGAGGAGGGGAGAGAACATCAGTACATAGGGAAATGCGAATCCTTGTGGAGCTGAACCTCGGGGGAAGTCTGACTCTGACCTGCCTGTGATCATGAGAGGCTGAATGCCCAAAGAACGCATCGCCCAGATGGCCCGCAGCCGAGAGCAAATACACACAATCGAGCCAACCGAATACTTGTCGCTTTTCTGCTCGTCACGGCGCGTCGAACCGGAGGTGCACGCGTGCCCGGAGGAAATTGTGATTGCTGGTCTATAATCAGCTGCTCTAGCCGTCTAGATGGTCGTATATGCCGCATCTCTAAGCTCCGCGAGACTGACACGGCGGCTTTTCAAATCCACCGCAGATTGACTCCACCAACCGCCAGTCAACAAATAACAACCTCTGTAGTCTAGAACCCCTCGCCCATCATGATAGTCCTGCCCCCGCCATACCAGAGCCTCCCAGCCCTGGCATCAATGCCTTTCTCCTGGCCCACGATCCACTCCCCGACGAAAGCCGACGCGTCCGCGCTGTCCCAGACCTCCCTCTCCAGCCAGGCGTTAACCTCGTCGATAGCCCTCGTCCAGCGCCCCCGCGCCTCAGGCGTCGCGTGGTCCTCCTGCGTCAGGTACCGCCCCAGAGTGATGTGCGCGCTGGGCACGACGTACCGCGAGTCGACGTCCACGCCCGCGGTCCGGGCGAGGTCGAACGCGTCCCGGCGGACTTGGCTTGCGCGTTAGACCAACAGTGAAAAAAAAAAGGCCGGGACCGGGGAAATGAAAAAGGAAGAGCGGGAACGCTTACGGTGGTGATACGTATACCCATCGTCGACCCCCTCGTGGGCGCCCGAGTCAGGCAACGGCGACCTCACGGGCTCCCCCGCGGCGGGGAGGAAAGAGACGGCGAAGGCGGCCAGGTCGTACGAGACCATGGGCTTGACGAGGCGGCTGCGGTGGGCGAGGGTGAAGTTTGCCAGGGCCGGGATGGTGGGGCGCATCTGGGCCACGATCTGGTCGATCTCGGCGGGCGTGCGGCTGTGGGTTACCTCGAGGGTCGTGAGGTGCATGCGGTGGGGCGGCATGAGCCAGATGTCTGTTTTGGGTTGTGGTGCTGGTCAGCTTCGATGAACCGGGTGCCCCCTCGGCCGCCATGAGCGCGAACAAGTACACCTTGTGTGAGATTCCCTGGACCGATTGAAGGGTCTGTCAACACGTACTAGGTGCTGCGTCTTTCAGCAAGGACTGTATTTTACTGGCGAGCTTGATGATGTGCTCGGGCGGCCTGGCCCAGAACACGAGGCAGTTCCTCGGGTCCGTGAAGCCCGGCTCGATGCTCGGGTTCTCCAGCCTGAGCAGGAAGGGGTCGATGAGGACCTCCTTGAAGTCTGACGACAGGAACTTTTCCTTCTGCTGGCCATTTCTGTTCACTCGGTGTGTCGAGTACAGCGATTGTATTTCTGCCTGCGTAGCTAGTTAGAGCAGTGGACGTGAATTTGCAGGAACATGCAAGAGAGCACTGAGCTGGGCTACACGAGGTCGAATCACTAGTGACCCCGTCCCCGGTGAGGCTGCTCCCAGCTGGTGTCTGCCCATACATATTTACACATAAATGCCAAATCCGTTTGCAGGGACCCACACGTACCGGATCATCGTGACAGGCTTTAATCAGGGCCTTGTATGGGTTCTCTCCCGGCTTGATGATGACTCCTGAGAGGTCCTCGAGCTTGTTCTTGGCGTCGGTGGACTCCAGCGCGGGGCTCATCTTGATATTGGCTTGCCAGTGTAGCGGCGACACCCAAGTCTGAGACAATTTCTGGCAAGATTTTAACTCGACACGCAGTCAAATCGTGGTTACGACGTCCAGGCACACGATTTGACGGTGGTGAGTGCTGGTGGAAAAGGCTAGATTGTCAACTCATGAACGCGGTGAGGCCTCGGCCGCCGCCGAAAGCGGCACCGGCCCGCGCTTGCAGGTCGACACCTGGCCCCATGACGCTCATTCGCGCAGCCGAGCAACGAGCAGTCGACAGAATTCAAGCGACATTCGTGACTTTTGAAGATGCGAACGCAGCTCTCGCTTTGACTAGGTTTTGGAATTGATCCGTCATGCGCGATGCTACCCAGATGTTTGGCCGTGAAGGGCCCCAGAGTTTCGAAGGTTTGGGCCAGATGTTCTAGAAGCCCCAACGGAAATTTGGGGAAAGCATTCGTGACTAACATGACGAGAGCCTCGATAAATAATATAGACAACTCATTGGATATTTACACTTTCAAACCAGACCATATTCACAATGAAGATGCTGATGGCCAGCCATCGCTACCTGTCAACCCATACCGGCCGCATATTTTGCCATGATAAGACTTAGCAGTCATGACCAAGGAGGATGCAAGCAACAGCTTAAGCCCGGCGCCATCCACCACCATAAGAGCCCCAGCCCTGGCCCCAGTTCTGGCCCCAGCCCTCGTTGTCTTGGCCGTCGTTGGTGGGCTGAGGTGCAGCAGCAGACGACCTCCTGGTGACGAAGCCAGTCGCGGACGGCATGCTGGGGACGTTGCCGCTGGCACCCACGTTCCCAGTAGGAGCAGCAGCAGTGGCGCTGGCCTGAGCAACAGCCTTCTCGTTGGTATCCGCAGAAGCGCCACCGCCGTTCAGGATGGCGCTGATGGGCTGTCTGCCAGGGTAGAACGACGCAGGCATGGTAGGGATAGGGATCGAAGAAGAGATATCCCAGCCGGTGGTGAGCTCGTTCGCCATGGTCTCGTAAGACGCATCCCCGGACGTTGTGATGGTCTGCGTCGAGCTGTACGCGGTGGTGGCATCGGCCGAGTTGAGGCAGGCGCCCTTGCCGTAGGCGTTCTGGCACCCGTACAGCACCTCGTCGCCCGAGTCGGTCCACACGCTGAAGTTCTCGACCGTGATGTCCGTGCAGGGGACGGCCTCGGGGCAGTTCATCTTGATGGGCCCGCGCTCGGTGCCGTCGGCGCAGGTGCCCGACCACCCCGAGAAGGAGATGTTGGAGTAGTTGATGCCGTCGCCTGACTCGGTGTCCATGCTGCCCCAGGCGGTGTCGAAGTCCAGGGTGTAGGCGTTGGAGTGGCCCATGAAGTTGTTGAAGGCGAGGTTCTCCACGTTGCCGCTGCCGCCGTTGGACTTGATCATGTACATCTGGTTGGAGTGGTGGGTGTAGATGTAGTTGTACTCGATGTCATGGATGTCTTTCTCATGTTAATAAATGTAACGGAGTTAGAATTAGGTTTATAGTGTTAGGCTTACCAATATCAGTGGCCAGCGAGCCCATGGCACAACCACCACTCCAGTTGCAGTGGACCTGCTCGATCAGGAGATGGTCAGACGGGTCCTTGACCGTCACACATTCATCCTTGTTGGAGACCTCAATGTCGTGAATCCAGATGTTGGAGCCCCAGACATCAATTCCATCGAGGCCACCCTGGTAACCACCGTGGATGATCATGTTGTAAACCTCGCCATTTGTGCAGGTATCCATGGAGAAGTGGAATTGCGGCGCGTCGACGAGGATGACATCGTGGACCGAAAAGTCTTGGACATCGTACAGACGCAGAAGACGTGCGCCGTATTTGCCCTCCTTGTGGAACTCATAACCGTAGCCTTGGATGGCACCCTTGGAACTGGCGCTGTAGAACTCGAAGTCGGTGGAGTGTTCGATCATGAACATGTTGCCCGAGTCCTCGCCCGTCCGGTAGATAGTTCCCTCAAGGTTGATGCTAGTCCCTTTACCGCCCGACAGCTTGACCCAAGTGGCCATTCCATAGTCACCTTCGGGGATCAAGACCTCTCCACCTGAAGCGCAGTCCTTCCATGCCGCGGCGATGGCGTCACCATTGTCTGCGGAAGCATCGGCCTTTCCACCATAGTCCATGATGTTACAGATCTTGGATTGCTTCGCAGAAGTGCTGGTGGTGGGCCCAACCGTGCCAGACAGCTGGGCAACAGCCGGGAGCACCAGGCTGGCCGTGGCCAGGAGGCCAGAAACGAACATGCGAGGAGCCATCTTGATAGAAAAATAAAGCGAATGAATGAAAAGAATGACAAAAATGAGCAGTGGTGGTGGACGCTCGGCGAACTGGCGGATGAAAGCAAAGCACAGGGTGAACAAGACGCGGGCACTAAAAGACGATATTAAAGCAAGAGAACTCTTATCATTTTAGAACACGGCATGGCATCGATCCTAGCCGATGGCTCAACATCCTGTTGAATGCGGATTGTTTCGTTTCACGGTGGGGAAGGCGATCAACGACCCCCATGCACATTTCCACACAGAGAAGCGCAATCCGGCACATCAGGACTAGAATATCCAGAAATCATGCAAGGCATCCCAGAGGAAGAAGCAGGATCGAGAACACAATGGGCCCGTAGACCCACCGGCTACCGCAATTTTGCTTACGTCCTCAAGGGTTGAGGGCGGCAGTGGCACGAGTGGGAGTCGGGTGTGTTGCTCCTTTTGCGGGACGAGCTGGGTTGGACCAACTGAAGTCGGAAGCACGGCCATCGATGGGCGGTTGCAGATAAATTTCGTGATGGGCCTAAGACCAAGTGTTGGCTAGGCCCTTGTCCCGAACCTCCCCACAAATCGCGTGTTTTCGAGTGGATGAGATGGTCAATCCCGGTGTGGGGGGACTGCTCCGTCATGCACATCTGAATTCTCCGTTTTCTCCGTGAAACGAGATATTTTATTGCAGGCCGGGCAACGTCACCCATCCCCTAGAGTCACCAACACACAATGAAAACTCTCGTATAAGAGACTGCACCCAATATGAACCGCAGTTTACAGGGACAATCAGACATCGGTAGGGGTGATTGCATATTTCGATCGCCCTAACTGTTCCCGGATCACCAGGGCTCCAGAATTGATCTTCTGTTGGTCATTCCTCGAATTAGATCAGTCACTGAGGAATGTCCGAGAACGACTTGACCACGGGGATTGCTTGCAGAGAATATTCCTCGTTCAGCACAATGGGTTCCTCGCCTGGGAAAGTGATTAAGCAGCTCCCTGCTCATTCCCCGAAGCTTATGAGATCCGTCCCAGTTGCAAATCATTTCGGAGCGGATAATAAGTACCGGGCTCCACAACTCCTCAGGAGATCAGGAAGTACTCGAAGTCCCACTTTTCAAGCACGTGTAGATTGCTTGTCGCGATGAGATGAGCTTGTTTGTGCTCTCCTATACCGTCTCTCTTACTGCCAAGGGATGCATGCAACAAGAAACAATAGTGATGACAGACTGTAGCAGCGCGGGAAGTTGCTGCTGCGGTTGGCCTGATGCATTGATCCAGGATTTTTTCTTTCGGGTGCATTCCTTTTAAACAATAGATTTTGGCTGTCATAATTCGAATCGGCCTATTCTCCCAATACCTCTATTATGTGTCTGAGATGTGACTCGTGGAAGTGTGCACAGCTACATGACTAGGAAGAGATTGAAATGACCAGCTTTCTCTCAATAAACACGCGCCCTCTTTCATTCTGGACCAGACATTGACTTGAAGCTCGCATATACTTGTAAAGCCCCCTCGACACTCTGGATGAAGCCAAACAGGACAGTCAGAACGAGGACCAATACCGCAACCCAGAAGGTATACCACTGCACACCATTCCTCCGGTCGTTCCACCATTGAGACAAAGTTTTCGGTTGAGCTTCGTCAAAGATCTGCTTCAGTGTCGCCAAGCGATCCCTCCAGAACTTGAAGTTCTCGATCTGCCGCCGATCACTCCTCAGTCTGCCGCAATGGATGGCTCGGCCATCTAACTGGGATGTGGCTGCCTGCTTCAAGAACCACTTCTTTGTCTCTATATCGGCGATAGGGAATAGGAGCTCAAGTGTCTGGAGCGTCTCGGCAGCGACACCGTCTGCCAGAAGCGACTTCTGGCTTTCTCGCTGGCACTGTAGGAAGCCTGCATGGTGGAAGATGTGAACTTTGGTGTCGTCATCTGACATGCGAAGGTGGTCGATGAGATTGTCAGTCCACACGATCTCCAGCCCGGCGATTTGGCTGAGATTTAGGGCGTTAAAGCTTTTCTCCAACTTGACTTTCTCATGGCTGAGAATTGGTGGCGTGGCGAAATAGTGAGCTACATGCGCACGGAGTGATCTTTGCTCCCATATCAACTCGGTGCGGCCTGAGAAACCGTATGAGAAAGTGCCGCAGCGTATCATCAGCAGAAGGCTTGACACCAGGTTCACAGAGTTCTCGAGGATTTCCTCCTCGTTGTGATGTGAAGAGGTCAGCTTCTCGCGGATGATTTTTTTGATTTCGGCTTTAGTGTGGCCGGCCTGAATGTATGCTGCGATTTCCACCACGTCTGCATGTGTCCTAATTGCAATATGCCTCCCATTCTCATGGAGCGCATCAGTGCATTCCACCACATAGAACTTCCAGTACGGAGTCAGGTCACCATCAAAGCTCCGGACTCGCTCGAGCTGCTTGGAGCCGTCGCCCCAGAAGAGGTATGCAACTTCTCTTTGCGGCGCTCGGCTTTGGATGTCCGATAGGCATGAATCAAGTGGTGAATGCTTGGGCGGGAGGTAAATCATGTTATTTGAGATGCTGATTGGGCAGATGATACGATCAAAATTCGAGTAGAGTTTGCTGGCCGAGAAACAGTGAAGGGGAAACTTGTTCCTAGGCCTCGTCCTCGGAGCACATTTTCCTCAATATGGTTCTGACCATGGCGCAGTAGCGTAGCCTGCTTGCGAAACATGCACGTAAGCACTGCCACCGGTACCTTATCTGTCTGCGTTGTCTAGTTGCCTATTAAACCACCTCAGCTTGCATCGGGCCCCCAAAGCGGCCAAGTATGCGCCCTCAGCACACCACTCATGCATCCTCACTAATGCAGCTGAATACCACACCCCGCCATTTGCACACCATAATCGAAGCAGGCTGAGACAAGGGGCCATGTGGAAAAAGAGCCTCAATTGCTGACCACTTCTCATTTCGTTTCCCACTATTTCGAACACTTCGTTACCTCAATCAAGACCTCCGAATTGTGCCGTCGATATGGGCACTCGTTCGAGATGAACTCATCAACACCAGCATTTTCGAGTCACCTATCAACGCTCTCCAATTCCCGTCGGGAGGGGCTCACTGCCATTTTCCGCAAAGCACAGGCGCGAGGCCTCCCGGAAGCCTCTGCCTGGCTGAATCCTGAGGACTCACTAGGACCTTACCTTGGCAGAAACAAATGGACACGTGACAAATTTTGGGAAGCCATCGGACCAGCTCGGGAGGCATTTCAAGAGATTGCGCCGAAGATCAAACAATACCTCGAAGATACGGTCGAGCCGATCTCGAGTAGAGTTACATGGTCTATGTACATGATCGGGAGAGCGCCGGGCCAGGCGTCACCATCCATCATCTTCTGTGGCGAGGTGTTGTTCCACCGCCGGCACGTACGAGAGATCATCAAGGAAAGCGGTATTCTGGATGAATATCCGCCGGGTATCAAGACTGGTCATTTGCCTCGGCCACCCGGCTTCGATCAATTGGTTCCTTTAGGAGTACGGGACCGAGTGGCGGATGATCGCGGTGAGATGATAGCATTGACTGCACATGCCAGGAGTGTATGTGGTTCACAGATTTTCGAGAACGCATATGGGACCAACTCGGAGCCACTGGCCGCCGTGGCCACAATTGGGGGTGTGCTCCGGATCGGAAGGGCCTATTATTATATGACTGCCGCACACACCATCTCGCCAGTCTCAGAATCGTGCGTGGGGGATGAGTGGCCAGCTAGAGACCCGTGTGGAAGCGCCCTCAGCCTCGATGGCAACGAAGACATGTGCATCACATCGGCTTCCCATCTCGGCATGGATGAACTCAGCCCACGGCAATCTCCGAGCAGAGTTTCTGAGCGATCGGACGAGAACAGGTACCTCAGAGATGACATAGTGCGGCAATGGAGCTTAGAGCATCATCACGAGGCAGAAGAACCACTGTCCCCTCTTGCAGATCCGGGAAAGTTGTCACTGGTTCGAACAGGAACGCCGTCCCTGACATCGATGGATATGGAATGCCAAGGCTTTGGTCTCGACTATGCCTTGATAGAGATGAAATCACTCCATCACACCACGGAGAACGTGATAAGATTTGGGCCCCGACACGAAAAAGTCGTCAAAGTCAAATCTTTCGTCAGATCAGTGCCGCGAGATATGAACGTTCTCGCAGTGACGTCTCGTGGCACCATCAAGGGCCGGATATCAGCAACTCCGATTTATTCATCCGCACCTGACCAACGCGCATATAATAGGATGTTCAAGGTAATTTTGGGGTCGCCACTGCAGAAGGGAGACTGCGGTACATGGGTCATTGGTGCTACAACTGGGCACCTATTAGGCCATATTGTCCTCGGATCTCCTGGCGGCAACATCGCTTTGATCATCCCTTTCGCTGATGTCTTCGATGATATTCTTTCCAGAACAGGCAGGTCACCAATCTTCCCTGGCGCGCGAGATGACAGCTCCAACAGTCCGGCCGAGACACGAATACCTCGCAATCCACGAGACCTGGTACTTGATCGTATCATTCGAAAAACGATATATTCCATGAGCGAGATGCGGGACTTTGCGTCCCCGAAGCAGAATTCGGTCAGCAAAGCTCAACCTCCAGAAGCAATTCCTTCCGCACGTTCTTCCAGAACTGTATCCGGGAATGGAGCTCAAATTGTTGAAAAACAGTCGGATTTATCGACAGGCAAACAGAACTCGGAGGACCTTCAGAGTAATTTAATACAGGCCAATACCTCCAGAAACAAATCTATCACCTCGTCAAGTGCTTTACACGAAGGGAAGGCACCTGATAGGCGTGAAAGGATTGAGAAGGCCTCGAATGGCACCGGCCCCCTGATGGAACAGGAGAATCTCGATCCCTGGCAGCAAAAGGAAGGAGGCCGAGCGCCCTATGAGCCTAGTTCAACGAGTCACTCCAGCTTGTCTAGTGACTCAACCAGGAGTAAGAGCCCAGCAGTGCTCACACAAGGCTCTCGACCTCGAAGTCCTGATCAGCAGCACTCCAAGTCACCGAAAGAACCTGTGCCTTTCAAAGGTGCCAAATTTCGAGACGTTCTCTTGGCATTCTCCAAGGCTCCGCTGCAATGGGAAAACACTGAGCTCCTGGACGAAGCGCTCAAGGAGATCAACCTTGATGCAATAACCGCAGAAGCCGAGGAAGAATGCCAAGGCTTCATCTCTGATGCTCGAAGCAGAGGCGGCGACTCCAAGCCCGAATGGGGGTATCAGGACTGCGTGATCCGGGCACTTTCGCGCTATTTCCGCCTATCGTTCTTCACCAGGATCAAGAAGCCTTCATGCGATGCCTGCACGACCAAGTTGCCCACAATCCCTCGAGGACACGCGAGGCCGACTCCGCAGGAGAAAGCCGGAAAGGCCCAGGTAGTCGAGCTTTACCAGTGCGCGGATAAGCATTGTCAGGCCTATACGCGATTCCCACGGTACTGGGATCCGGCGACCCTGCTCCGTGATCCCCGAGGCCGTGCGGGCGAGGCTGCCAACTGCTTCGGGGTGCTTTGTCGTGCGCTTGGCTCTCGTGTCCGCTGGGTCTGGAACGCTGAGGACAGGATCTGGATTGAGGTTTTCAGCGAGCAGCAGGGACGTTGGATCCACGTGGATACCTGCGAGGGCGCATGGGATGACCCGCTGGTGTACACCGAGACAATGGGCAAGAAGCTGTCATACTGCATTGCCTTCTCGGTGGATGGAGCTGTGGACGTTGGTCCACGTTATGTCCGAAGCTCTAGCAATGGATTGCCGAGGAAACAGTGCACTGAAGAAGAGCTGCTCAGCATCCTCCATGATATAAACAGCATGAGGCGCAGGGATATGGCCAAGGAAGATCTGATCCGCCTACAGAAGGAGGACAAGGCAGAAGCCCGGGAGCTAGAAATTTGCCTTGCCCCGTCTCATGTGCTGGGAAAGGCTGTCAATTCTCCGCCGGCGGATTTCAAGATTGACAGCACGATGAATCTTGGCAAAGAAAGGGGCCAGGACTCGCCCGTAACGAGTGCTACTAGCTACCCTGGGCAAGAGTGGAACCCTTTTGGTGATTGCTTGGTCGAAGATGATGACTGATGTAGTTTTAGGGTTTTAAACAGATTCCCGTGAGAATCGCATGGTATCTGAAGCTGGAGCTTCTGTGAGGGGACGCGCTGTAAAAACAATACATGTTTCTCCTGTCGATGGTGATGTGTGCTCATATCGCAGATATTCCTCAACCCTGCAACTAAGATTCCCTCCACGAAGTTTATCTTACATCATATAGATTAACATCATGGTTTGCTTTATACTATAGTAAGATACCTATACTACTTTACTATGGTATTCTGATAATATGTACTGTAGTGCTAGTACCTAGCCTGGCATCAATGATAGCTTTGTCAGACTCGGATCTGGTGATTCATTAGACACCACCGCCTTGGATCACAATAAAACCATGACGATATACGGTAACTCGTCTACAACATCTACCTTGCGGTGCTACGGTGGAAGACCTCGGGATGGAATGTCAGGGCCAGAGATAAAATCCAGCAGTTGTGGCTCGGCTCTACGATCCAAGCCTTGAGCCCATGCAGTGGCGTTACTATATTCAATGATGGTAGACAAGCTGCAGCTGCAAAATGACGGCCTTGATGCTTTTCATCAAGCTTTGATCAAAGTGTACCAATGCGCCCTGCAGTCACTAGCCATCGCAGACATCGCAGATGAACTAATGAGAACAAGTGGGACTACGCGGAGCGGGTTGATCGGTCATTGCTTGTAGAAGCCGATGCGATTCGGTATGCCACCGAAATCTATCGTCAAGAGCACTCGGATGTGCGTGTTGACGCCATGTAACTACGTTCTCTCCTACACCGTTTCCTCGATGATCCGAACAAACTCGGCGAAGAGTGCCGATTATGGTACACAGGCAACATCTGCGATTACCACGAGAAGGTATCCACAAGTGCTTCTTACTGAATAATTCAATTCAACTTTAACAATCTGTTGAAGTCATGGTGGGGTACACTGCCGTTGAACCAAGCCGACAACGGGAGAGACGACGGCCAAAATTACCCATAATCGACATTACGGTATGAGGAGTGCATGACTCTGACGGGAATACATCAATTCCATTAATCTGCTCCAGTGGGTCTGCTATTTTGGCAGAGCGGACATCGTCAACAGGCTCATTATCGAGGCCAGGATGACTCCTGATTCGTGCGATCCGCCTGCGTTGACGATTGCATGTGACAAAGACCAGCTCGATGTTTGCGAGCGGCTGCTTCAGAGCCCAAGCTGCGACCGAGCCTCATATGAAGTTTATACAACCCCTGGTATGGCGCGGCTTGATAATTCAGGTTCCTCTTGACAGTGCAACACTCTCTCGTGTACTCTTTTATCGCGTTCTATTGGCCGTCCTCGGCGCCATATGGCTTTCCAGGTTATCCAGGTACAGCAGAGCTCGGATTCTAAGTGGAATCCGCCGCCGGCTTTACCGCGAAACAGGAGCTGATCACTGTCTCAACGACCATCTCCCCATGTTTCAACATCTCCGCATCCCTCGTCCGATATCATCATCCCATATCTCCGCCCAAGAACTCGTCCGTCAATCATCTATCGAGTTAGCAAGAAACGCACTGGTCGACCAAGGCGCGCCGGTACAACTACGCCCTGCCTCAGTCTTGTCCATCGCTTCTTATTGCCAATCGTTGAGAGGCCGTCGGTACGAATGGAGCGGACCCAAGACTCTTGGTCAGGCAAGAATGCCGCGCAATCCAAATCAAGCATGAACTCTATCCAGCATCATGGCTGTTGGATTAAGCTTTAGCGGCGCGTCAACCGTCCATGCGACGTTGGCAGCGACGCTACCTGCGCCGAACATACGCAAAGACCTTCACTACACGGTAGCGTCTGCAGCTAACATGTAGAGGCTTTGACGAAATTTTGTCATTGTTATGTGCTCGGCGGACCTTGTTGAAGGATAAGTGACGGTATTTAGGTAGCGCTTCCTCAGCAGGTAGTTGTGCTCCGTCGGCAGATTGTCAAGGGAACGTTGTCGACGAACTGAGCTGTCCGAGTCATATTTCAGCGACATGTTGATTCGATCAGTCTCCAAGAAATTGGACCTGGAGCATACAGGGTTTTCGCCTGTACTTTGTTAGCGTGAATACATGCAGTGTAACCCTATCAACCAATCAGAGTACATCATTCTAAGTTTAAAACGGTACCTTCCTCCTGATAACTCAGTTACCGTTTTATTATTGTAGGTCTACCGGAAGTAACCTAATTTACTTAGTTATTTATACCTGATGTGACTGTATTTTCTTGTTCTCTGACAGAGAGAGAGATAGGGCAGGGCCCCTATTGCCAACAGGGTAGAAGTACCTTTTTAACCTTATTGCAGGCAAAACCCTGTACGAATTTAGAAAACGTGCGCACGAGTAGCTTCCGCAACCTGTCTCACAGGGCAAGCTCTATTTGCATGCGGAAAGCCAAAATCGTTTCAGGGTCCGAGTCAACCCAGATCATGCAGGCAGGTTTCAGGTAGACTTGGCCACCAGAGTCGACAACTGAACAAATAGCGCGAACCCCTAGTAGAACGGCTGATATTATATTGTATTTTTCTGGCCACATGCATTCGTTCGTACACTACACTCCTTGGTGGTCGACGCTAGAACAACGTTATACGCCATGTTACTACAAGCACAGCAGGTCTCGCTTAGATCCAAAACCTTCAAGACCGGGATACTTGCAGCTTCAGTTGTATTATGCTTTTTGGTCTATCAGGCGTGGAACCACCAAGACCGGATCACCGATGAATTAGCTGAGCATCTCCACATACCTACGGGATATGGTCTCGGCCAGGCTGTTGATGATCGCCCGGAGCCAACAGAAGAGCTCGAGCCAGAGGCCGATGAAGGGATCCCAAAAAAAATATGGTACAAGCTTGGGCCAAAAGGGAAGAGTCCGGAAATCGAAGAGTGGACACAGAGCTGCATCAAGCAGAACCCGACCTACAGATATGAGTTCTTCTCGGACCCATCGGCGGATTCTTGGGTGGAGCAGACTTTCTCAGCAACACGACCCGACATCGTCGAGGCATATCTGAGCCTCACCGTCCCGATCCTCAAGGCGGACCTCCTGAGGTATCTCCTATTATACGTCGAGGGGGGCGTGTGGTCAGACCTAGACGTATCATGCGAGGGTATTCCGATCGACCAGTGGATCCCAGAGGAGCACAGGAAGGAGACGTCACTGCTCGTGGGCTGGGAATTCGACGCGGGGTGGAACTGGGAGTACACACACGAGTTCGCTAGCTGGATCATACTCTCGAAGCCGAGACTGCCCCACATGCTAATGGTGATCGACGACATAATCGACTCGATACACCAGAGCACCGCAGAGGCGAATGTTACTATCGCCGAGCTGACGATGGAGATAGTTGGAGACATCGTTGACTACACTGGCCCGAGGCGGATGACCAGGAGCATCATCAAAAGCCTGGGTCTAGCTCGGGGTCGGCCAATCAGGCGCCACGAGATCGAGAATATCCGGAAGCCAGTGCGCGTGCTCGATGTCACGATTCTTCCCGGCTATGCGTTCGCCAACTTGACCAACACATTCGACGAGGCGGATGGGCCGATTGGCGAGACGTTGGTCACTCATCACTACGCAGGCACGTGGAAGAATGAAAATGGTGGTGAGCTGGCAAGGAGGCAGCCTTGAAGGATATGGATCGTATTCTGGTGTTGTGGCGTTGGTAGACCTTGAAAGGTAATTATTTGATCAATTTACACTTTTTCTTCGTAGTTTCTACCATTAATCAGCGATGCCGGCTACACTGAGGTTTTTCCCTGGCTTGATGGCCATCTGGAACGAATCTCACCAAGACAAGAGCTTCGCCCGCTTTCAATGGTGTTTCGAGGCTTGCACGGGGTTTGTGGTGCTGGCATGGTGATTTAATTATACAAAGAGCGGCGATTACTAGCTAATAATAAAAGCCTTTTGTACCGAAGAATCAACCACTGCTAGGTGATGGTGGTTCGCCTTCGCCCTGACTGGATCCATCATCGGCTTGCTGACACTTTTGCATGGCACGATTTATCCACAGGTGTGAGAACACCTGGAGAGAATCAAGACGCTCCTCTGGGAGCCAACAGAGGAGTGCGGTGGTGAAACTGATGAACAGCTCCTTTTCCTTGTTATCATCTGGCTTAGTCGTCAGAGACTCAAATGTTCTGTTGGCAGGTATTGGCACGATGTCCCTCCACTTGCCTTGAAGTGAAAATAAAGTTCTGTTAGCTGCAAGGGCTGAAGCCGGACAGGGGAGCTCTACTGACCATTTTTATCCCAGTACTTCAAGCATTCCTCACTCCGATCAAAGAACTCACACGGCGGTGGACCGAGAAGCGCGATCATCGCCGCCAGATGATGGGCATCGTTCAGGAACTCGTCCTCTGGGTCGTAAATCTTGAACAAGTCCACAGGCTGCATCATATCCCATGCCTGTAAGAACAGTCAGCTGGTCAGATTGAACCATGACTCCCAAGTTTTGACCAGGCATTTTCCGCTACATACCATCATGCCGATACTCCACATGTCAACAGCATATCCCCATTCCATGCCAAGGATGATCTCAGGCGCACGATACTGCATGGGCATCGCCGGCCTCACATTGTCACTGTCACGGATCACATTTCCGAAGTCGCAAAGATATAAGTGGCCAATGGAATCGCGAGGGAATTTTGAGGTATAGATGAACCTGTCTCCGGCATCCTTGCGAGGACACATATTTCCGCTTCGTTCGCCTTCCTCCATTTTTGCAAACAGCTGTTCGTTCTTGACGCCTACAAGCAGGTTACCGGTGTGGATATCTGAGATTAAATCAGTATTCGCTGATTCAGATCATTCGTGTGGCGCCGTTCTCTCTGGTGTCTTGTAGAAAGACAAACCAGGATGGACGTGAATTGATTTCGGCCTGGTGGGGCTAACCTGTATGTGTGACGTTTGCTTCCGTGTGGAGAAAATGTATGGTGGGAAGGATTTCAAGCAGCAAATCGGGCACGGCTTCATGATCAAAGACGCGATCGGGCATGAGTTGCTGAAGATCCCTGATAGCGGCACCTAGAGCCCGCAGCACAAGCACATCGTGAGTCCCGTTTGGGCCCTCAACGCAAAAGTAGTCGTAGAGCTCCCGCAGATATTCTTTGCCAGCATGATCAGTCTGCTTTAAAGCAGGGCTGTTGAGGTGTTGGTATGTTGCAAGCTCACGGTTATGCTCAAGTGTGTTGATGAGCACCTTCAGTGCCCGATAGCAGTCATCGCTTTCAATCAACGAATATCAGCGATCAAAAGCAAAGGATTATAAGGAAGGAATGGGACCGAGGGCGTACTGAAAGTCGTGGCACAACCAAATTGTAGAAGAAGAACCCCAGCCTAGCTTCATAACAACCTGATAACGGTCCTGGAAAACCTCCCCAATTCGAACCGGATAGAACATACGAGGGTCGTAGAACCACAGGGTTTCTTCTTCAACCTCAATGGAAGGCTCTATGGCCTCAAAGCCGCTGGAGGGGAAAACATGTGGCTGAAACGGCACCTTCTTTGATCTACTTGTTGAAATAGAAAGGTTTCGATTGAAAGCTGACGAGGGAGTGGGAAGCAGACTGGTTCGTCCAGCAGCGAAACGAGCAGAAGTGGACGGGTTTCGTGCGCAGCGAAATGATCGTGACAGGTACCTGACAGGCAACAACACCGATGTCTTGAGAGAAGTTATATCAACAGATAGGTGCGATGTACGATGAAAAATTCCAAAGTAGCTGCCTGCCGTTTGGTTGTTTTGGAACGGGGAATGTGGAGTTTGGGTTGGGGAGAAAGCTGGTGTTGGTGGAGATACGCCATGCAGGTGTGTGGCGCAGACAAGCACAGACAAGTGTGGACATGCAACCCCTTGCTTTCTATTAGTACATCTATCATGACCATCGCGCCCTTGTAAGGTGGACATTTTCAATCAAGCATGCTCTAAAGAAAGCTCCACATGTCAAAGGTATTTGGAAGTCGATCTCTGTGGGTGCTCACACCCTTCTAGAGAACTTATCTGGCTTGCTGGTTTGAGACAGCTAGTATGCAGACCTGTGATGATAAATGCTGGACGCTTACTCCATAGATGTATGTTGCCAAATGGCTATTCTATATCCAATTCAAGAGTCTGGCATAATATTCAGCATACATAGCCTTTCTAGTGATTGTTTCCTCATATAAGCTCAAGGTACTCGGCCAAGTAGAAAGGCTGTGAACTGTGGATAATATGAGGCAAAATCATAGAGTGTGTTGTATTACACATGTGCCAAAATTTACAAATTTGATGGGAACAAACAAATTTCATCGTTTGTCTATTGATGATTGAACAGCAGTATTGAGTCTTTTGGGCCAGTCCATTTTTGACTACCATTGGCACCTGCCCTTGATGCGCCCTCGCCGAGAAGTTCTCGTCTAGTGCACTGATGGTGAAGTGAATAATCGCCGTGGAAACCTCACAATCAGCTGTGACTCGACCTCTAAAACGGTGTGTGACGGGCCTTATATCTTCTAACTGGTGACCGCTGCTCCTTCTACCGTCACACGAATCAATGGTGGCTTACCTCCTGCCCATCATGGATCAAGACGCCGCACAAGTCACACCGGGCCCTGATAGGAGAGATGATATGGACACTGGCAGCAACGGCCTTGATCCTCCGGATTGGCCCCCGAACTGTCCGAACCGCGAGGCGCTTGACTTCCTCGAGCTGGCTTTGACAAGCGATATCCCAAACGCGTCCCACGGCGACCGTCCCCAAAGCCCTGTCACGTCCGAAGGAAGTCGCCCTGAGAACCTGACCATCACGCTGCCCCTTGGGGGACCTCTTTCTGCACGTCCAAGCCTCAACATGGTGAGTATAAACTGGTGATTCACAAGATAAATTAAAATTAAACTAACAAACCTTTATGAAGTTCACTTCTCAGGCTCCAGAGGAGTCGAACCAGGAGCCAAAGCTTGGATCCCTGTCGTTCGACGACCTGTCGCTGATGGTGGTGGACGAGGTGCGAGACGCCCTGCTCAGTCACCCGGACCAGCATATTCCTGATGCCGACACAAGCACTACAAATGATCGGTGTCTGCTTCTGGGTCTTCCCCGACCTCGCCCGGCGATGCCTCCCCTCCGGCTGCAGCCAAATGGCGTCCTTCGACTGGACTGCTCCATCCACTCCTCCCTAAGCTCTCCCACCACGGGCATGGATGGCGTGGACCAGCAAATATCGGACGGTCCCAACGGGTCCCAACACACCAACAGACCCCAGATTCTCCAGAGTGAGGCAGATTCGGAGCCGCCTGGGGTCTTCGAGGCTCCAGCCAAGCGCAAGCGTATTATCAAGATTAAATCCCGCGAGGCTGTTTTGTACTTGCGCGAGACCAAAAAGAGGGAAGAGGCCGAGGCGAATGTCCAGAGGAGGATCGAAAGGGGTGAAGTTCGGCCACCCACCGAGACTGCGCAATTCGACGAGGCCGCGTGGCATTGGGACACGGGTTTTGAGGTGCCTGGCGACAACGCCTCGCTTAATAAGTCCCTTTAGGAAGTACTCCAGTCATCCACCCAATCATGGCTAGCACTTAGCTTCAGCATCTTATGCATGGGAGGTGTTCATTGGGAAAGGTACTTCTATGGTCGAATGAAAGTTTCTTGGCATTCCATCCATTACATCGCTTGCATTACAGTGCGTATCTGGCTTTGAAGAGAACTGCGTTTGTGCTCAGAATGTGCTTTGCCGCCCCCCCCCCAACAAAAAACAAAATCACATTCGCTGGCCAGAAACCTGTCTGGGAACAACACTATACATCCGTGGCAGGCCGGTCAAGTCATGCACAGGAAGGACGACTCGGTCTGTATTTACTTCAAAACATTGCCCACCAAGACTTTTGATGAATGCATTTGTTTATAGAGATCTTGTCCTTCTGGCCGTGGATTAAAATTTCCCTGAACGTCCCAAGGTACGAAATTTTGATGGACTTGGGCCTTTCTGCACGTGATAGTACTGCATGCGCTGCTGCTTGATGAAGGACGTTTAAGCTGACTCGGCTTACAACCTGCAGTACAATAGCAGAGGCAGCAAAAGCACAGGTAAGAAGGGGTGTTCGAAGAGCCAGTAAAGCGCCTGAAGGAATATTGCACTGCCTGGTACAGCACTGTCAAGCTTCGGGACGAGCGTGCCGGTGCGGTATAAACTGCCATTTTAGGAAAGATTATCCACAAAATTTGGCGAAAGGACTGGTAATACCCGGAAGCCATTCTCTGTTGGTCGGCATGATGTTGCACGTATCTACCTTGGCATTTCTAGAGTCCTTGGCGTCTGTATGATCATTTCACTCTCGGCGTCAAGTTCTGATAGGCCCGCTAAGCGACCACTGCACATCAGGTCTGACACCCATACGATGGTTGCCTGCATGTCAGCTGTCTTGTTGTGGATTTATCTTTCTCTTCATCCTCACACCATGCCGCCATGAAGCTCATCAATTGTACCACACTCCGAGTTGAAGAATTCGACACCTCATCAACCATGAGGCCATATGCCATCTTCTCACATCGCTGGGAAGCCGATGAGGTCACCTACCAAGACGTTATTAGCTCCCAGCCTCCGAGTCACAAGGCGGGATGGATGAAGATACGCGAAGCCTGCCGGTGTTTCCAGTCCATGGGTTGCGAGTACGCATGGGTTGACACATGTTGCATCAATAAGCAGGACTTTGGGGAGGTCGCCGAGGCCATCAACTCGATGTTCAAGTGGTACGCGAACGCAGGAGTTTGCATCGACTATCTGTCAGATATAACCCCTGAGCAGCCGTCTATCGAGGACTCCCTGTGGTTCACAAGAGGATGGACTCTCCCAGAGCTCATTGCGCCAGAAGCGGTCGAGTTCTTCGACAGAGGGTGGAACCAAATCGGGACGAGAGCAGAATTGTGCAATGAAATCCGCTGAATCACTGATATTGACGATGAAATCCTTCGCTACGACGTCTCCTCAGGCAGGACCATCGAGGAGCTGCTGTCCGAGGTACCCGTGGCGCGAAGGATGTCATGGGCGTCAGGACGAGCGACGACCCGCGAGGAGGACATTGCGTACAGCCTACTGGGCATATTCGGTATCAAAATGCAATTACTTTATGGGGAAGGGGGTAACGCGTTCATGCGTCTCCAATTGGAAATCATGAAAGATACGAACGATATGACCCTGTTCGCATGGACTTGCCCCTCCAATACCCCGTATCATCGGGGTGACCCTGAATATCGAGGGATTTTGGCGACTTCGCCGAGCGAGTTCGAGGACACAGGTAACGTGGTCTTTACCAGAGACATCAAGTACAACCCTGAGGTGAGCCAAAGCCTGCAAGCGACCACACACGCGCGACATGTGAAAAGAGTACAGAACTAAGAGCTGACACTAGAGCAGTATACAATGACAAACAAGGGCCTGCGAATTGAAAATGGGTTTGTTGTAGGTGAAGACGCAACGCATTTCCTCATGCTTTGGTGTAAGTGGGACGACAGCCCCCCGGGCCAGTGTCTAGCAATTCCTCTGAAAGACCACGGCGGCGGCATCTTCCTCAGGTCAGATCCAGATCGACTCGTCGTACTGCCCCCCGCCGATCTGCGAGAGAGGAAGGCCAAGATTTACATCAAGAAACACATTAGGATCGTGGAAGAGCCTCCAGTCTACACAGGGACCGAAAGGGTGCTCCGCAAGGCATACCAGTTCCACACAAACGGTTCGAAGAGAGTTACGATTGAGAAGGCCATGCCCCAGAGTATGTGGAATCCCCAGAGAAAGATGTTCGTCACCGAAGGCCTCGACTCGTTTGAAGGCTTCGTCGAGTTTCGGGTCCCGGACGCAGGAGCGAGATGTAAATCGTTCATAGTGGCCTGTAGATTTGCGGCACCCGACAGGGACTGGATCTGTATGGCCTCAGGCTATGACAAAAACCGGCTGCTCTATGATTCTGCCATGAAGGGGGACCTCAACGGGCTGCGAAGGCATGTTGCCGCGGCGAAGCAGGTGTATAATTCCCAGGTGACGACGGAGTTGCCGTCGGAGGCTGAAGTGACTGTGCGAACACGACTTCGGACAACAGAGCCGATTTTTGATATATATGTGGATGTCATCACTCAGTGTCTGATTATGTGAAAGACTTCATAGTATGGGCGAGACATAACCACGGTAGCTGATTTCTGTCTGGGTTTCAAGGTCTCTACAATAATGACATGGTACTGAGGCACGTTGCAAGACGGTCTATAAAATTCCAGCTCATAATTAGCATTTCACAGTAAATTATAATCAGATAATGTCTTGTAGGAGCGAGAATCAATGACAAGTGCTCAATCTGGAGCTTTACTCTGACCCCGATCCTCGAATTAGACTCCTGCTCGCTTCATGGGGGATCCAAAGCACAGCGATGGAACAAGAGCGGCATGGCCCAAAGCGATACTATTGCTGCTAGGTCCATTTAAGCAGGTGTGAATAAGATATAGGACACCAATGCAGGCTCCCTACTCATCTAAAGTTGTGGTTCTCAGCACAGTGACGTCTGCTCTCCGCGCTGTCTGTTGCAAGTGTACCAAGTCCAACCGTAATACAAGTGAGCACAAGAGTAACGGTAGCATACAACCAAATGTACGGAGATATTATATCCTGACCTCGGTCTGGACTCCAGTTGAAGAACGTCACAGAGAATAAAGTCTATGTACAAGGATGGTCAGCTTAGTACCTAGGTATCAAGGTTATTTCATCGAGGTAGTGAGAGCACTGACTGCAACCGAGGTGGCTAGCAGAAATATCATCGTCAGCAGCGCGATAGACCTCATTTGTCTCCCATCGTTCCTTGTGGCTCTTGAGACATCAAGATTGGTGAGAGTGTCTCCTCTACCTATCTCATTCCATTCCTGAAATGTGTTAGATATATATTGCGGATCGAAAGAATCGAATAGCTCTAAGGCTTTGCTGGGATAGATCCTCTCACCATTTGCGTTGCTAGTACCATACCATCAACAATTGTGCTGCAACTCCTGATCTTCTTATCGTACTCCTCTTCAAGCTCTTCCAGTCGTGCTAATATACGTGGCATTGTCTTTCTCTTCTCCCCGCCGTCCTCATATATCGGCTGGTCATTGAAATTGTCCAAGCCGTCTAGGATAAACCGCTGCGTAGTCACAGGCGTAGAGTCCGAAGATCTTGAAGACCGCCTCGACTCCCATTCGTTCGATGAGAGGTCGACATACGCTAGTGCCTGTGCATGGCGAGCAACTTTCAGTAACTGCTTTCTCCAACTTTCCAGCCCATTCTTCACATGGCTCATATCCAGCCATAATCTCAAGGTGTCGTCGGTGTCAGTTGCATTGGCCTGGGTCACGTCCATGTCCTGACTCGGAACTGATCCATGCGTGTTTATGGAAACATTCAGTGCCCGCGTCAGAAGCTTACTGCGCATGCGGTCTGTCAATTTGAAATGACGGTTGCGTTCAATCTCTGCGAACACAAGCGGGATAGCAAGCGGATGAAAAGTCGATAGATCACATTTCTCCAGCGTTTTCTTAATAGTAGCACAGTTCTTCTCACTGCAGCCGTATACGACGCAATAAGCGTAATTTCTTGCTGGATAAAATGTCGAAGAAAGTGCCATGTCATCGGCCCAGGACGATGCTGACCTGCAGTTGTAGACTGCATCAGTAATGGTCAGCAAAGATGCTTAAGTTTCTCGGTTGAAGAGTAAATTTGCCACAATGAGCACAATGATAAACGGTAATTACCTATCTGAACCTCTTTTGTTTCGGGGTCTTGTGTGGCTATGGTAGAAAAGTTTGCAGTGGTATTTCGGTTGATAACCCTACATATGGAAGGGTGGACGTGAAAGGTGCCGACGAGTCTCTCAAAGACCTCAGCACAGACTGGCAGTTCCGCGACGATATTTCCAGGCCAGGGTCCCGGCTCCGCCCTGGAGCAGAAACTGTGAATATGTTAGTCAATAGATGCCCAAATACAAGCAAGGAAGAATCTGTACACACCTAATGGCGATTCCATTTCGTCGCGAGGAATCAGGCAATGACTGCCACTGCCGGGTGCGTCTTAGTGTCATGTTAAGCGATAGGACGTCCACAAGTGCTGACCTCAGAGAGCCAGGAGTTCCATTGCCCCTTAGACTTGAGCTGTACACAACAACTCGGCTGGCAGCATTCTCGAGGATGCTATTGTTGACCACTGTAAGCGCAGAACAACTTGAAAATGAAAATGTTTGGATGAATCTGTGACCCACCTACCTCATTCTCATATCGATATTCCACGACCTGACTTTCCCTAGACTCGAACTCGAAAACTTTGTAATCCTCGTTCTTGAAAAGGGTATCGTCGCGAATCCAATGCATCGTGTGAACCTGGTTGAAAACAGAAAAGGGACAAATGAAACTTAATTCAAGCTGCAGTAATAAGGTTATTGGTTTCCTTCACAGTAGGACTAGAGAAACTGGTGGATGGACTCTCTGCATCCTGCCGACTAAATACTGATATCTGCTTCGTCATGAGATGGCAATGCACTTTGGGCCCACCAGTGTCGACGTGCGTTCGTCGCGCATGTTCCCCACCTCAGACAGTGTTCCGGTCTGTTATACACAGGTTGTGCACTGCCAGATTTGATGATTTGCAGACATAGGCAGGCAATCTTTAGCGCAAAATTTCTGGCAGAGACGAACCAGTGGGCCCAGTCTTGAAAACTGCCTTGCTGCAATATTAGTGACAGGGGTTTGGGCTAATTGTGAGGGACTTCCGCTGTCACACAATATGCCAAGAACGATGTTGGGGTCCCTACAAGACGGGCGACACACAGCCGCAAAGGCCCCTGCCTCATGATGTGAATGTCACTGTTCAAGGGGGTCTCCGTAGCGCTGCATCTTGGGGCCCAGAATCCAATATGATAACACCATGTAATGCATTATTTCCAACAACAGACCTTCAGCAGGCCGCAAATGACATCTCAGAACCCCCTCAGGAAGTCCTCCAAGGTGATCGGCTTCCTCACAGCATTATTCAGACCCTCATGATACGTAACCCACACCTTATTCTCCCCCTTGTCAGCCGCCTGCTGCCCCTTCTTCTGGCCCCCACCGTTCCCATCAATCTCAGCGAGCGGCTTCTCCATGACCACACGCCCGAAGAAGTCCTTCTTGACGATGGTGGGCATGATAGGGAGGGCCTTCTGCCCAGCACCAGCGGCGCCGCCGGCGTTCTCCTTGTCGTCGTGCTGCAGCAGCGCCTCGTGATGCTGGCTGTCCGCCTCGGCAGCGCCCATGCCGGCCCGAAAGCGAGCCTGGCGCGCGGCATTGTCGCGCTGCGCGATCGTCTTCTGCAGCTCCTGGTCGAGGACCTGCCGAACTGCGTAGCGCACCGGGATCTGTGCGGCGAGGACGTGGGCGCCTGCCGTCTCGAAGGTGGAGAGCATGTCGAGGTCACTGTCGAAATCAACTCAGCATTGTGTTGCGGGTAGGTAAGGTAAAGGCCGGAGGAGGGGGTTGACTTACGGGTCCATGCGGTACACCCACTGCGTCCGCCCCGCCATCGACGGATTGGAATCCTCGATCTTGCCCTTCACCAGGGCGATACCCACTTCGGCAAGCACCTCGGCTCCTCTCTTGACCATATTCTTCTCGGATTCACGGCGGACGCTTGCGATTGTGCCCTTGTCCCCACTTCCACCCACGACTACGGGCTTGACGTCTGGAGAGACTAGACGGACTAGGTATGGCAGGAAATCTGTCGCGATATCCTCAGGGCTTCTAAAAGCCCGCATCAGGTTGGGCGGAAGTTGGCCCTGGAGTCCTTGCAGCAACGCGCGATTCTGCTTTATGGTCTCGTGCGCGGTATAGTCGGCACGGGGCCCGGTGAAGGGCAGTGGCGCTTCTTCGGCCCCAGTGTCGCCTTCTGCAGCTCGCCACTGTTTGTCATAGCCCATATTGGCATGTGGTCGGTGTGGGCTGGCGAACAGGTGGTGACACGCCAGTACCGGCTGGCTGAGGTAGGGAGCAAGTTCCCAATCCTGACTGGAGTAGAGCCGTGACGAGCAATCATCATGGAAGCTGAGCCATTCGTACGCCTCGGTAGGCTTCGAGAGATAGGAATCGTCGTTGAACTCGCGGTTGGGGTACTCGGAGAAGACGTCGGTCAGAATGCGGTCCACCTCGCCGCTCGTGTCCACCAATTCCCGCAGCCGCTCGATGGCATGCTTCTTCAAATGCTCCGTGAAGCCCAGCTGGGCCTGTGGCTGTTCGTGCCGTGTCTTCTTGCTCGTGCTCACGTCGGCCTGCCGTGGAAATCCAGCGCCCTCTTGGAACACACGGCTGACAATCTCCTTGACGCCTCCCCGGCCTAGGCCACGGGCGCCGCCGCCGCCGTGCTGCAATTCTTGGACGATATTCTTATCGATCCACTGCCGCGTGAGCTGTAGCGGGCCTTTCGACTGTTGCGCCTTCAACCTGCCTGCAACCCACTCTCCCACGACCATCACGCCTCTCAGATCGCCTTCTGCCGCACTCTCGGCGCCTTTCTTAGCATCCAATGCATTCGACATACCCCAGGCCGATTCGCAAAGCTTCCGTGCGGCATCCTTCTCACAGGGAATACCCTCTTTCTCGAAAACTGCCTTCAGTCGGCCGACCACAGCATCAACAGATGGCTTTCCTATGCGAATGATTTCTGCCAGGCCCGGTTGTCGGAGAGGCCGCAGCGACGGATGATACACATCATTGCAGATGAGGATCAGAGGCCTCATTTGCCGGAAGTCATCGCCCTTCTTTTTCTTCCGCGCCGCGGCGGCGCCCGCGGCCCCAGAGCTGTTCTTCTGGTCAGTCATGACCAGGTCGATCAAAGCCTTAACGAAGCCACCCTCTCCCGAGGCACCAGAACCGGCCGTGACACCATCCACTTCATCCACCACGACACATGCTGGGCGGGCGACCTTGATCTTGGCGCCGGGCTTCGGTTTTGCGTGCTCGACCGTCTTGACGCTCTCTGTGCCCAGGCTGGTCCTGATTCGCCCCTTGACAACATCTTTACTTCGGTCATCGCTTGCATTGATCTCGAGGACCTCGTACCCGGCCTGCCGCGCGCAAACATGTGCAAGTGTCGTCTTGCCTAAACCAGGTGGCCCGGTCAGCATGAGAATTTTCCTGTGCTGTCTTTCCTCCTCCTCTTGTTGCTGCGCTCCTTGTTTCCTCGCCGAAGCAGGCTTGGGCCGAGCTGAGTTTGGGAAGACGATCGTATCCCAGCGCTTGAGCCACCGGAGGACCTGCCTGTTGGTGAGGTCGTCGCCCACAAGGTCGATGAAGTTGCGAGCGCGGTACTTCTCCGTCCACAGCATTGTCTTCTTCGGCCGTCTGAGGTTTGAGGATCCGTCTTCCACTGACTCGATGACCGGTCTCATATGGCTTGGTGCCGGCTTCGTCTTCGAGGCTTCGATTTCCTTGGTCGCGTCTCCCATGAGCTTGTGGATGTCGATGCCAAAGTAGGCACGCTTGGCCCGACCTTCTTTCGTCCTCGACCGCTCGGCGACCATATCCTTGTAATCCACTCTGGTCGTAGTCGTGCGCTTCAGGACACCATCGGACTTGCCCGAGCAAGTGACAAATGCGTAGCCATCCCTCCCAATGCGCATGGGAACGCGGGTCTCTGTCTGTGTCTCCTTGCGACTGAAAAGCCGGGCGTAGCGAGCTTCTTCCTCTTCGTCCACGGCGATTGCGTCCCTCGTCTGAGCCTCTGGTGTCTGTGTGGGCTCCTGTCCGACTTCTGCTGCACCGAATTCCAGAGTCGGAGGATTCTGCGTTTCTGTGTTGTCTTCGGTCAAGTCTGCAGGCGCCCTTGGGTCGTTAAGCATGATTCGTTTTGGGCTTGGCTGCTGAGGGAGGTCATCTTCCTCGTCGGAGTCCTCCATGATGAAGCCTCCTCTCGCCTTGGGTTTCGTTGGTTTCTGGTAGTCATCTCGAAAAGGTCGCTTTGGAGGAATCGCGGGTGACGAGCTCGGCGGATACGTGATTGGAGAGGAAGGAGCTGCCATGGTTGCAGATGCAGTGTCCTTCTCGTGCGTGCTCAAATCGTGGAGTTGGCGTCAAGTCTTTACTGGCGCCAATTGTGTGCTGGGTGGCCCAGATCGCGGATTCAACGCAAGGTCAAGGTGGTGTGGATAGACGCGTCGGAGAAGCACTTACAAGCAGACGCGTCCCAAAATGTTGGAGACGCGACCCACCTTCCTAACAGCCCCCACCCCCGATTGACGCCCCTGGTCTCTGTGCCCTAACCCTTGTGACGACAACTTACCATGTCGTTCATTTCCGGCCCAGACAACCTCATCAGCAAACACATCGTGGGTAATGTATGACATAAGCTGGCCAAGACGATACTTGAAGAAGCAAAGTCTGATCATACGTGATCATATACGACGACTGCATCCCGCCTTAGGTCACTGCTGTGAATATTGGAACCCCTGCCAACCAGGTCAGCTGTCCACAAACCGAGTGCATCGCCATCACCAAATGTCGTGAGATTGAGCTCCACGATATGGAGCAAAGACAGAGCAAAAGCCAGATGGGGAAATGCCCTCTGTCTGTGGCGCAGTCTGGTTGACCGACTGCCCTAGGAGCCACGAAAAACAAGCTCCTCCATCCAGGCTTCAGTCGTGCCAAGAGGCTGACGCCACGAACTGGCGCTCCTGAATCTCACATCATGCAAAGGATTCGCTGCAGCCACTCTGGATATGGAGCGCCGCAGTGCACTTTCCGATTGTAAACTACGAGTCCGAGCCTGCGGCCGCTCCCTCACGATACCTGCGCCTTCCTCTGGTTCATTTTATAAAAGCCATCCATTGCTCCAACCTCACTTATGTCGATGGCATCTCAAGGGCCATCCATTCGCAGATATCAAAAAATATCAGAGGCTCGTTCCACTTACAAGGATAAAATCGGCTTGTGCAACCACAACATTTCTGGACCCCAATTTTGAGAAACGGAATTGAGCAGCCATGGCAGCCAAATTTTCTCTCTTCTCGCTCTGCGCCATCTTGGCCACGGCACCTATCGCCTCTTGCCAGTCCATGGACTGGTCTCGGTTTACGGAATGGTCTATCTCCGGGGATGGAGAGACTGGGTTGTGGGGTGTTCCCGTCGAAGAATACATCAACAAAGAAGACGCCAACGCGACGGGAACCGTAAAGCTCGATGGCTACAATCTGACCATCGCGGTGAAAGCCGACGTCCCCATGGTGAACTCCACAAACACCACCATGACCACTGTCATCTCTCTCGATGTGGAACCGGCTCTCACCAACCACACGACCTGTATTTCCATTTGGCATGGTCTGTCGGCCAACATAAGCGCCGCGGCAGTCGGTCTCGAATCCCAGGATGGGCATGATTGTGGCTCAATATTGACGGACCAGTGCATCTCGGACTTCGAATTCGCCGTCAGTGAGGCCCTCACGGAAGACTGCAGCGGCTCCATGCCAGATATACCAGACAGCTGTCGAGATCAATTCGATAATTTGAATGCATCGGGATTTCGTGAGTATCAGTCCAGCAAGCAGTATCCTGGGAGAGGACGTCGCAGCTGACACGACATAGCTATTCAAACAGAGGATGAGCAGATTATCTACCAGCACGGCACAGGGCTCGCTGCTCCAGGGAATGAGACCCGGTGGTTGGCCGCCGCCACCAACATATGGCCCGTCTTCGTCAGTCCCATCACCGACGAGGATGATGGATCAATGTGGTCGGCTGTGACCACTTTAAGTTGCCTCCGACCGGACACTTTCAAGGAGGGGACAGTGAGGCCATCTGCGGAGCCGAACGGCACTGAGTCTGGTGGTGATGGCTCTACCGGAACTGGGACTACCACTGGCGCGACGCCCTCTCCCACCAATGCCGCATCGCAAGCTAGCCTCACCACTGCGGCTCTTGTGGTCGGACTTATATTCAATGTGGCCATGCTGTTCAGGTGAAGAGGCGGGCGCGCACCTCTCGAGTCATTTACATAATCCTTCCTCTCCACAAGTTGCTAGAATCTATCTCACGAATGTTCATCTATGTCGTTCCACAAGACAATGTCCCCTTGACCTTTCCTTATCGCGAGCAGCGACGTTGCTTTCTCATCAATGCACTCATAGCCTGTAATCCGTTCATGTACCTCCCGAGCCGAACGCCGCGGCTCTATCCAAACGTTTCAGCTGGCCGAGGCCTGTTCACTCTCTCGCCTTGCCTTAGACAGCACACGGAAGACTCCTTGAAGTGCTGTAGCACACTGTCTTGTGGCCTCAAAATTCGCGCAATTGCTTCGAAGTTGGCCAGCCCGCCTTCAAAATAAGCCTTCAAGTGCTTAGTCGTCGACTTGGACATCAGCCGGTGCGCCAAAATCGGCCGAACAATACAGCAAAGGCATTGGCCGCAGCTTTCAACTAATACCCCAGTCGAGGTTCTCGCTTTATTTGAACGCGACACACTAAGACCTCCAAACAATTCCTCGTTTGGCACCGTTCGTGGAATCTCGACAGAAATTACAGCCTCTGTTGACTTGCTCCTCAGAAATTCGCCGTTTTCTCTACCTCTGTTCGGCATTCAAACCATCTTGGCCGTTTTCAACTCGAGACGTGCTCCTCTATTCTCTTTTCGGAATCCTTGGTCGTTTCCTCTCCCTCTCAATTCGGTGGGTCAGCCAGTTGAGATATTTCCTGAGGAATATCGAGACAGTTCTGTACAAAGAGCTAAGGCGGCTCTGCTCTCTACAGCATTCAATTGGCGTATGTGTGCTGCTTTGGGTTGCATAGACCCATTCACTGTCTTGCAGACACCCTGTATTAGTCTGGAATCAATTGGGCACAGAAAGGACCTCAAGTGCTCAGTACCCACATCTGTTGTCTGCCAGCACATATCCCAGAGGAGCTTTTACCGAATTCACCCTGTTCACTAGTGCTCTTGGGAAAACACTACGGTTATGCCCAACTTGCACACCGACTATAGTGAATATCTTGACAGCCACCCCACTTAGAGAGCTCCGTGCTGCAAAGCATCAAGTTGGCGACTGGGTCAAGGCACAGTCCACTTCATGTCATTCCCTACCTAGGTACTCCCACTTCCTCCCACCTCCTGCCTCACTTCCATTTATTTCCTACCATCGCTTCCTGTCATTTCCTTTCCTCGACTTCCTAATCCCTATAGTACACTCATCAACCTCCTACATGACACTCTCCTGTCTGTCAAGATCATACATCTGCACATCAAGGCCAGGTTCAATCTTGTCTCTTCTGCAAAGGGTCCCTCCTGGCACGCTGTCAACACCGTTTGGTTATACAGCTACGACAAAGGTGAGTTTGGACCTCTTTGGCACTCCAAACACAAAAGGCGACAGCCAACAGTCCTCCCACCTGTGTTCATCAGACTCCATTTGTCCGCCCTTGTTCCCAAATTCCCAACACGTTACCAACATCGCTGCGGTATGTTTGTAGCCAAAGTCCCCAGATCGATAATGATGTTCCTGCATCTGGCACTGCTAATCAAACCACCAGATACTAGACTACATCCAGCACATTTGGGCAGTAGTATCTACTTAGGGTCTCTCCCAACCAACCCTGGCAGATAGTCTTGGAACCCTCATCGCCAACCCCAAGATGCCTCCTAGACAGGTCAATCCGGACCCCCAGGAGGACAACGGCCAGGAGTCTCCTGGCTTGTCGGAGGTTCAGCCTATTCCTGCCTCCCAAGGAAGCGACACTACTCTAGGCATGTTCTGCCGCGGACTTAATTGTCACTGGGGTCTCTCCATACCCTTTCCATTACACAAAAGATCAGAGATGTATACCCATGAACATGGAGGGTATACCCAAGCCCCATAGTATGACCGCCTTTGGTACAATCTCCTACAAGGTGACCTCCTAGAGCATCACCTCATAGAAGATCACCCCCCCCCCAATAGGATCACCTTCTATGGCATAATATCCTACGATATAACTGGTTTGGTGCTAATCTAAGCATTTTGATCTCCGAGTTGCCTAGTATGGCAATACCCTCTGTTCTTCTGGGTGTAAATCTCCGATCTCTTATACACGAACTGTATTCTTTCATAGTGGCACAGTCACCGACCTATCCAGCATTCTGGAACATGTACCCACGGGCTCCTCATCCCTGTACACAATAATCGTCCCACAAGTCTTCCTTTTCTGACCCTAGTCATCGTCTATAAGCCGGCAAGCTGCTCACGCTAACTTTCGTCTCAGGTCGTCGATTCCCCAACGTCTCAAGCACTCACTCGCTTCCAGTGATTCACGAGACTGAGGAGTCCAACTTTAGTTCCCCGTTTCCTGGTCTTCAAGCTCAGGGAAACCAGTCTTACTCATTCTCTTACCCTGGCAACGCCAACATTCCCAACGCTTTTGACGATCCGTTCGTGGCCCCGGAACAGACGTACACAACTCCAGACTCTAACATGAACATCATGTCTCGAAACTTGTTGCCTTCCTCCCGCAATGCTCGTGACCAAGGTCTAGGCGGCTCGGGTACCGGTGCGGGCGTGACTAGGCGTTCGTCCCAGCAGCAAGGCCAGACGGGCATTGCAACTAACCAGGCTGTGACTCGGGCAGCCCTTGGCCAGGCTTCCAACCCAGGTCCATTCTCCACTGTTGACCTGACGGGCATGGACTACCCCATCGGTAGCCCCAGCTCCATGGGCCTTTACGGCAGCACCCTCAACTCGGGCATGGACCCGAACTCCTTCATGTCGAGCAGCTACGATCCCTTCTCCAGCACCGGTGGAAGCGTTCAGCAGGGCCTGGCTGCCAGGGATACCAGCCCAGTCCCCAAGTTCGACCCTGAGCTTCTCTCAGATAGCCCACAATTCATCAGCCCCATGCAGTACGAGACCTTCGACGAGGAAGAGCGCGAGACCAAACCCGACCCCCGCCGCCTCCGCACCGAGGGCACCCCAACCCGGGCACCCCGTAACCAGCGGACCTCCATGGCCATGGCAAACATCCCCCCCGCGACCCCCGGCGCCAACAGCCCCGGCGACAGCTCCCTGGAGGCGGCCTCCAGCGGCGGCGTCGGCAGCGGCAGGAGGGGCACCCAGACCCCGGCCTACCAGGCGCACGTGCCCCCTAACCGGATCGCAGAGGCCGGCCCAGTCACCCACCCGGACCCGGAGTGGAGGCCCTACGGCACGAACCACTGGCACGTGTTCCTGCGCGAGCCGACGCTGCTCAAGTACCTGTCGAGCACCGAGATCAAGGACATCCGCGAGCACTGCTACACGATGGCGGCCAAGGGCGCCGCCGAGGGTGGCGACAACGACGGCGACGAGCAGCAGCAGGAGCGCCAGCCCATCCCCGTCACCCCGGGATCCCAGTACACCACCGCCGACGCGCAGGCCGTCTGGAAGCACTGCGACGCGTACATCCGGCGCCGCAGCCAGGTGCGCAACAACCAGGCCGCGCGCCGCTCGCGCCAGCGCAAGGACGCCGAGACGCGGTACTGGAAGGCGCTGGCGGTCCACCACGGCGTGCCGGACCACGACTTTGACTGGGACCTCGTGGACGAGGATGGAAACCTGCCGGCTGATATTGGCGCCCGCTCTGCCTCCTCCACCCGCACTGCTGCGGAGGGTGGCGGTGGTGGCAGTGGTGGCGGTGTTCAGACCCGGGCTCGGGCTCGGGCTCAGGCTCAGCAGGGCGGCGGCGGCGCCCAGGGACAACAGCGGGCGGCAGCGAACCGGCGTGCGTCTGCTTCCTCGAGCGCTGCGGCTCGGCCTGACTTCGACTTCAACCAGCCGCTCGATTTCGACGAGGACAACAAGGCCAACGCGGGTAGCTTCGACCCCTTCGACGCCGAGTTCTGATTTTCAAGATTTCAAGTTCTGAAAAGAAAAAGGGTTTACTGGCCTATGACGATGTTGTTGATTACCTTCGGAACTTAACTTCCAACGAAGACGAGCATGGATGGCGTTTACGAGAGAGCGCGGGAGATCACACGAGAAAAGATTGCTTTTGAGGTACGATGGGATTGATGGAATTGATGACGGACGGAGATTGCTTTTTTTTTTTTTGGTCGGACCGATGTCTATATTTGCATGGATTTGCTATTCCCGTCAGAGCGGCGCGGCAGTCAACATTGAACAGGATGAGTTTTCAAGATGGACGGCGCAGGGAAGAGATTATCGGTCTGTTATTATTTCATGATGAAGGGAGGAGGGTATTCCGTCTGGTCTTGTGTTCTTCACGAGGTCGACAGCACAGACTTCATTGCTCACGGGCGTCGGGGCATCACGGGCGTTGGGAGGGAATGGATGATACCACTACGCGATGCATTTGATGTCGACATGGTACAAAGGGGGAGAAAAAGACAAAAAAACGAGATAGCAAGTATGGTAGGATCCAGAGATCCAGAGAGAAGCAGTCGTCGCCAGAGTCTGTCATTCATTCGCTTCTCATAAATGAAATATCATTAGGAAAATTGGATGTTGTGTGCGTCTCGTGTCAGGAACATGGTGGGCTTTGATTCCATGGAATAACGGACGACGGCTTTATAGCTGCTTCTGCATTCTGGAAGAGACCCGAAGTTCGCACCCATAAGAGCAGAGGGCACACCCGAGCCACTTATCTTATAGGACATTATCTTAAAGAGGTCGTCCTTCAGGAGGTAATCCAATAGTGCACACGTGGACCCTCCGTTTTTTATAGGTGTAATTCTCTGGCCTCTTCTGGAATATGGTTGCGGCTTATAAAGGCATTGCTGGCTCCAGAATTTCTAGCCCTTTGTCATCACAAGACTGACCACAGGGAGGGTACCCGTACAGTGCTCTATGCTTCGTGCTCCTCGATTTAACGTTCTTCCCGAGATCAAATTGGTACGAGGAAATGTTTCACGTGGCCATATAGCTAATGGGCGTGGCCTTCATGGCCAGTATGCAGAGGGCAAGGTCAAGTTGGCTGCTCAAACGACCTGCAAAGCCGCGGAAGAAGTCCGACCGGATCTTGACAACAATATTATACGTCAGGGACATCTCGTGTAAAGTCCACAGCAGTAGCAGGAGATGTTGCTTTGCAGCTTGATAGATTCTTCCTGTATCCATCCATCATCCAACCATATCCCCAAAGCTCCGCCCTCCCGGATCGAGAGGGTGGGGATAGATGGAAACCATATCCAACACACAGTATCTAGAAGTCTTTCCGTCTGTCTAGCCCCAAGAACACATGTACGCACACATCTAGAAGCGCCTTGTCGAAAAGACACACCCAGGCCAGACCAAATATCCAAAAGGCCCCCTCTAAGACCGCCTCTCATGCACCAGCCTCCCCTTGACCCAAACCTTGCTCGTATTCCGATCGTCCCCGTTAAAAAGCCACTTAGCCACCATCTCCTCCCAGCTCTCCCACCCAAACACATCCACATTGCCCGTGTCCCCGCCGGTAGTCGCAGCCCCATCCTCCCCGACAACGCCGAGCGCCACGAGCTGCGCGTCCCACTGCATCCCGACCTCGAACCCGCCGACGAGCCCCTCGAGCCCGACACACCGCGCGCCCCCGCGCGTGGCAAGGTGCAGCACCTCCTCGACACTCAGCTTGTCCCCCTCGTCGCCGGCCATGGCGACGTGCCGCGACACCAGCGCGGCCTGCCTCGCCGCGTCCAGCACCGAGGGACTGTACCCGCCGCTGACATCCGTGCCGAGCCCGACGTCCACCCCGCCCCGCAGCAGCCACCGCACCCGCGCCGCGCCCGACGTGATGGCGCTGTTGCTGCACGGGCAGTGGCTGACCTTGGCGCCCCGCGCCGCGACGAGCGCCACCTCCTCCGCGGACAGGTGGACCGCGTGCGCGAGGATGGTCCTGGGGGACAGCAGCCCAAACGCGTCGTAGACGCCCGCGTAGCCCGCGCCGTGCCCGGACTCGCGCGGGAACAGCGACGCGACCAGCTCGATCTCGCCGGCGTTCTCGCTCACGTGCGTCTGCACGGGCAAGTCCTCGTCGGCGGCCAGCCGGCCCAGCGCCGCCATGCTCTCGGCCGTGCAGCTGGGCGCGAAGCGCGGCGTCACGACGGGCCGGACGATCTCGCCCCTGGGGTCGAGGCCGCGCACGTGCGCCACGCACGCGCGCGTGCGCTCGAGGCCCTGCGCCGCGTCCGCGTCGCGGTACCACGCCGGGCAGGTGGCCGGCTCGTCCATGCAGACGCGGCCCACGAGGGCGCGCTGGCCCCGCGCCAGACATAAATCCGCGAGGAGGTTCGTGGCGCCGACGTCGATGGTCGCAAAGTACGCGGCGCAGGTGGTCCCGTGGCTCAGGGTGCGGTCGACGACGCGGGAGAAGACGCGGCGGGCCTTGTTGGCGTCCTGGCCCAGGGATGCCTCGAGCGGGAAGGTGTAGGTGTTGAGCCAGTCGAGGAGGGTCGACTTGCCGAAGATGCCGGCGTTGGGGTACTGCGAAGCGTGGATGTGGGTGTCTATGAAGCCGGGGAAAAAGAACCTGACGGGCGGCGGTGGTGGCTGCGTTATTGTTGATGATGGTAATGACCCATTGCTGCTGCTGCTGCTGCTGTTGGTGTTGGCGACGACATTGTTATCGCTGTTCTTCCGGCTACTGCTCGTGGGCGACGAGGTATCGTATATCCTGCACTCGGCGGCGCTCCAGCCCAGCCTGTTGAAGGTCTCGTCCAGCGTCCGGGCGAGGTCGCACTCCCTCTCGATGGCGACAATCGTCCCCGTGCCACCCTCTACGAAGACGGCCGTGTTGTGCAGGTACTCTAGCTCATCGAGCGTCTTGGAGTGGATGAAGGTGCCTATGAAGACCTGGTTGGGAGGGCAAGTGGAGCGAGGGGTGCTCATATCTATTTATATGAGAGAGTGTGTGTGTAGTACCTGAGTCCCAGGTGGATGGAGCTTAAGTAGATTAAGATAAGGGTGTAGGTGTGGTTTCTCTGGTTCGGCACAATGCAGTCAGTCGGCCAGCACAGCAGCGTGGGTTTGTTTGGGGTTGTGCTGTCTGTCTTGCATGAGCACGCACAAGCAAAGCTGCGGGGATCCAACTGACAGCTTGCCAGTAGGCCTGTAACACCCGGGCCTCTTTGCTTCTTGTCGGGCCAAGCTGTCAGGGCGCCCGCTATCTTATCACCCGTGGCACAGTCGACGTCTTCCCCGAGGTGTACTTTGAACAACAGATGCTCGCTAGCTCGGGTGTTTGGGAGCACAAGATGCACGTCGAGACGGGATGCAAAGGGGTTCAGTTCAGTCCAGTCTCAGCAATGTGACAGCTTGGTAACATGCGAATGTCTAAGACGTCTCTATTTTATTTCCGACTCGATCAGGATCCCACGCCTGTCTAATAAATGTATCCGCAGCAAAATAGCATTCCCACAAAACACGGCCAACGCCGGCGCCCGCCCCTCGGCCCAGATGGATCCCGGAAAACGGCTTGTCCCATGTCATCTTATCAATGCCGGACCCACACCATCACTAAGAGCCATTATTATCTCATCAACACTTATCCTTAATCGTTAACACACCATCCATCGTAATCCATGCCTACACAAGGCTAGCCGCCCGCCCTCATTCTAGCGCTGCCGCACTCTGTCTACTCCGAGTGCACGCCGTTGGTGCCGTTGCTGCCATTAACAGCCGTGGCGCCATTGACACCCTCAACAGGTCCGGTGCCATCACCCTGGTAAGAGTCCCAGTTCGCCAGCACGTTGGCAATGCGAGGCGAGTTGGTCAGCTTGTACACGTCCTCAAAGTACTCCTTGGTCAGGGCAAATGGCTTGGCCGTGACGTTGGGGATGTACTTGCCCACCAGCTTCGACGGGTCGATGGTGGTCTTGTTGATCTTCTTGAGCAGGAACGATCGGAAAGGCTTGACACCGCTGCGCAAGAAGGTCGAGTGGAATGGCACGTCGATGCCCTTGAGGGGGATCGTGGCGAATCCCCTCTCGAGCTCCAGGGGCTTGGGCTTCTTCTCGGTCTGCGACGCTCCCTCCTGGATGATCTGGACCAGGTGGCCCTTCACCTCTTCGATGGACATCTCGCCCATCATCTTCTCGATGTTGATCTTCTGCACCTTGAGGTAGTTGCAGACGAACCCTAGCGTGTCCAGCGCACGAAGGTCACCAGCACACACGTACTGCATGTTGGCGATGTTGAAGTTGACAATCTCCAGCAGCCAGCCAGTCGCCTCGGCAACATTGGCCACAACGAAACGCAGGGCGTCTTCGTTGAAGGTCTTGGAGATACGGCTGGGGTTGACGGCGCACATGGAGTAGTTGGAACGGCCAGACGCATCGCGCTCCACAGCGACTTGCATCGTCAGACCGCGGTAGAAGACGACCGAGACCAGGGACTCGATTGGCATGACCTCAGCCAGCGCGGCAAGGGCACTGTACTCTCCGAGGGAGTGTCCGGCAAAGGTGTTGTCGCGGGGGACAAGACCCTTCGCCTTCATGTCCTCGAAGCTGGCCTTCTCCATGAGCGTCAGAGCAGGCTGTGTGAACTGGGTAGCTGACAGAAGACCGCTGGGTGACTTGTAGGTGTACGACGGGGTGCTCTCGCTGATCTCGTTGAAGATACGCTCAGACTTGATAGAGCCGTCTGCTGCCACCGTCTCGAAGGTCATTGCCATGTAGTTGGCCCGGATGGCCTTTCCACGTGGTCCACCAAAGTGGATTGTGAGCTCCTTGGGGTTGTTCTTCACAATGTTGGTAATGGCGAAGCCTAGATACGTTAGCATGCCATGATGCAGATCGAAGAACGGAGAGATATGAACTTACCGTAGGTGTCCATTAGGTACTTGTCCGCGCGGTCCCAGACCTCCTTGGCCACATCACTGCTGTTGTACAGATCCATACCCATGCCTTGCTCCTGAGAGCCTTGGCCGGTGAAGACGTAGGCGGTCACAGGCTGCTCAACTTCGGCCTCACCAAGGAGAACCTTGTCCTCGGTCTCCTTGTTGCTGGCCTCGACCTTGATGATCTTGCGACCAGCCACCATGCCGACATGCTGCATCTTGACCTGAATCTCGTCGTTGGGCAGCACCATGCCCACAAGAGAGGCGTGGAAGCTTCGGACACGGCCCACGTTGTTCTCGGCCGCCCAAGTCTCTACGAGACTTCGCACAGCAGCGCTCGAGTACATGCCGTGTGTGATGGTGCCAGGCAGGTTGGCATAGGTAGCGAAGACTCGCGAGACGTGGATCGGGTTGTAGTCACCAGACACACGAGCGTATCCTTCGTTGGAAGCTGGAGCTCTCAGCTGCAGAGGGGTCTTTCCGCTCAGAGGAATCGGGTTCTCGAACATGACAGGCTGCTCGATGGAAGCTCCATTGCGCTGAAGGTAGTCGATGACTGGGTTGCCATGCGATACGCCCGACGAGTAGTCAACAGACGCAACCTGGACGATCTCCTTTGTGGGAAGCTCAAGGACGACCTGGCCGCGGGTCTCGACGCTGCTATAGGTGGTCTTTGTCTTGTAACGAACGAGAGACTCGAGACGGAAAGTCAAGACTTTGCCGAGAAGGTCCAGGTTAAGGGCCTTATCATCGACCTGGAACCACTCCTTTGACTTGAGGACGGCCACGTCCTTGGCGGTAGCCAGGTGCATCTGCATAGGAGTCTCCGTCTTGCGCTGGAATGTGTTCTCGAAGTCGGTGTAGTTACCACGGTACAGGAACTGAGAAGTCACCTCCATGACGTCCTCACCATCGCGCTCGATGGTGCCGCAGACCTCGACCATCTTTCCGGAATCCTGGTTGATGACAGCATTGACGCGAGCAGTGGTTGTCAGCTGGTCGCCCTTCTTCAGGGGTTCAGCGCCAGGCAACATGCGGAACTCGTTCGACAGGTGGACAAGCTTCAGCAAGTCACCGTCAATGGTCCGAGGGAAGATGGGCTTGGTGATAGCCTTCCAGCCAACGACAATGGCGAAGTCCATTGGCGCATACATGATCTTGCCTGGTCGGTCAATGAAGGCCTCGCCGTGGTTGCCGACAGCATGAGCGAAGTCGTTAATGGCCTCACTGGTGACGGTTGCCTTGCCACCATCGAACCTGCCAGTAACAAGGGCGTCGAGGTCCAACTTCTCGTCACCGAACCAGGCTCGCCAGTAGAACTCCTTGATGCGGTCATTGCGTCCCTCCATGACTTCGTGGATGGGTGCGTAACCAGCCTCAGGGTGGTAGATGAACTCGAGAGGGAGGGAGACGGGCTTGCCAAGGGCAGTGGTGTCCTTAACCATGTTGACCACAATCTTGTTGTTTGCCTCCATCTTGACCTCAATGACATTCACATACTGGTTGTGGCGGGGCTGCTCCTTGACAACAATGGTGGTCTTCTCTGGAGTGTTGGGATAAAGGATCTCAACATACAATCCTCGAGCAGGCGCAAAGATTCGCTTCATAGGATTGGTCTGGTATTTCTGGCCTTGGACGACAACTTCAGACAAGAGCAGAGCATGTCGCCAAGAACGCTTGGGCCCAGCGAGAAGTGCAAGCCAGTCCTCTATCGAAGGCAGGACTGCCGTAGGAGAGTTCGACACGCGGTATGTGTTCTTGTTGTTATCATATGACACAGTAACACCCTCGGAGTCGATAGGAATCTCAGAATCAACGAGCTTGCCCCCGAAGTATTCAATGACAGGGATCTTGGTCTCGTCATTGCCGTACATGTCGCGGGTCAAGTAGCTAATATGGCCATTGTGGATGCCGTCGAGGATCGACTTGATAGGCTCGTCGACGACCTTGGAGTATTTGACCGCAGTAGGTCCTTGCAGGATACACGTCCGACCAACATCTTGGTCCATGACGGCATCCAAGTCCTCAGACTGCCAGAGAGAATCCTTCTTGAAGTAGAACTCGAAGTTATCGTCGAAGACCGGAACGAAGGTCACTGGCTTCTGGAATGGGTTCATGCACAGGTTCAGGAAGTACTGGACATCCTGGGCGTTGATGATCTGCTTGTCGGCCTCAGGGTATTGCGACAGGATCTTCTCGACAGCAGAGTATGGCTCGGCAAGCTCGGAGTAGCTCTGCAGAAGCGAGGGTTTGCCTGGTGTGGAGGTGAAGCGCTCTTCCACACGGTGGATGAAGTCTCCGGTCATCTTGGTGAAAGTAGGATCGATCCAGCGAGACTGGTGCTTCACATACAGAAGCTCGATCAGTCTGCGCACGACCTCACCGTAGGTCATGTCGTCGAGATCGACCGCCTCGCCAGCCGTGTTCTTGCCAAACCAGACCTTCTGGAAATCCTCGTTAAGCTTCTTGATGATGTAAGAGCGGTTCTTCTTGAGTTCGGGGATACGCTTCTCCTTGGGCAAGCTGAAGATCTTCTGGTCCATCTCAGCCCAGAACCTGACACCACGGGTGGCAAGCTTGTGGATGGGCTCGCCCATTTCGGAGCGGACCGTGAGAACACCGCCGGTGGGTCTCTCGTATGTCTTCTCCCACTCGCTGTCCTCAACACCTTCAGCTTCAACGATGGCCTTCTTGGCGTCAGGGCTCGTCTTCGCCTCCTTGGCCACCATCATTCTGCTACCGAAGAGACATCCATCGTAGGGCATCGGGGGGTAGCCAAACTTCTTTGACCACTCTCCGGTGATGTAAGGGTAAGTATCTTCAGCACCGCCGAAACCACTGCCTGCAACGAGGATGATGTTCTCCTGGCGACGGATCCTGCCGTACATCTGCAGGATCGGGTGGTGGAAATCCTCAAACGAGTGGTGACCACCGCCACGACCGCCGGTCCACTGGAGCATCACGGGGAATGTGGGGTTTGCCTTAGCGATGTTGATGACGGCCTGGATGGCCTCAGAAGAGCCAGGCTTGAAAGAAATGTGCTTCAGACCCAGAGTCTCAATGTATTCCTGTGCAACCTCGATGGATGGAACACCGGCTCCGATGGTGAGACCCTCAATCGGCACACCCTCGGCACGCAACTTGCCGAGCATGGGAACTTGCCAGGCCATGGCTCTTGGGTTCACGTAAATGAGGTTGACGCCAATACCGCGGCCAGCAGGGATAGCCCCCTCGATCTTCCGAAGCGCCGCAGTCATCATACCGGGGTCGAAGTAACCGCCTCCGGCCAGCTCGATGTGGTATCCAGCTTGCATCGTGGCAGCGACAAAGTCCCACGGCATCGTGCAGGGAGTCATACCGGCAACCATAAGTGGGGGAATGCCCAACAGCCTACTCATCTTGGTGTCCACAAAAGTCTGGCCGTTGGAGTTCTTGATCAACCTTGGGCCGTACTCTTTAACCCAGTCGATGGCATACTTGACAGCATGCTCCTCGTCACGGTCAAAGATCTCGGGCTTGTAGCCGACGTCGTTGGCCGAGCCGCTGACGGTGCCAGCAAGAATGACGCGAACACCGCTGCCCTCCTTGTTACGGCTAGTGAGAATGCCGAGGCCAGAGACACCACCTGGACCGAAGTCCAGTATGTGTGTGGCGTTCTCAAAGACTGTCGCCTTCTCCCAGTTCACGGTATCGCGAGTGATCAGGCGAATAAGTGTTGGGACGACGTTGCCCTTGATTTCTTCCCGGATATCCTTGCCAGTGTTGGTGTCGTAGACGGGAATGGCGAGGGATGCGGCATCGATCTTGATGTTCTTGAGGTCTTCATCAATCAGAGAAGTTGCCTCAGCCAGGTACTTGCTGTGGAACGGAGCAGTAATGGGCAGGAAACGGTTGACAAATCGAACCTTCCGCTGCGTGTGCGGAATTCGTGTCTGGTCAAGACCCGTAGGTGCCTTGACCTTCCGGAGCTGCAAGTTGAGACCGTACAAGGACATGGGAGGTCCAGTCACGACCATGTTGCGCGGGCTGTTGATGAGAGAAATGGCGATGTGTCGGTCGGCGGGCAGGTACTTGTTGGTGGCATCGATGTGCGTCTGAACCTGCTCTTGCGAGAGGTCACGGATGCTCAGCATGGGAGTGGGTGTTCCCTCGCCGTTCTCAATCGAGTCCTGCAGGACCGAAGGAGTCATGGACGTCCGGGGGAAGGTCTGCTGGCTGCGAGCTCCGATCCAGAAAAGGATCGACAGGGAAGACTTGACGATTTCTGGCCAAGTCTCCCACGAGTCGGCCGCGGCAGTGGCAGCTGCCATCACGACACCTTGAGAGTGACCAGTGGTGCCACTGATGCGCTCCCTCAGGGTGCCTGGGTGTATTCCGAGGGCCTTGCAGGTGACCTCGTAATGCGCCAGCTGCACGAGCCCGATCAATGGGAAGCTCACGGGAGCGGTGATCAGGTACTCGACGTCTGGGGTGGCTTCTGGGTTTTGCAGCCAGCTCATGATGTCCAGGCCCTTGGTGAAGAGCTTCTCGGCCGAGGGGTTGTTGGCCAGAGTTTGCAGCTGCTCGGCAGCAGTCATGATGAGCTCCCCGACGAAGGACGGGTAGGTTTGCCACAGCTCCCGCAGCTCCTCGAAGTACTCCTCGATGTTGCCCTGGCCACCGAAAATGTTGTAGATCGAGGCATCTCCCTCCTCGGACGCGCGGAAGAGGGCGGACTGGTGGGGGCGGACGGCCCTGTTCAGGACCGACCTGGTAGCGTAGTAGCTGCGGAGGACTTCTGACTTCTTTGCGTCGATGCCGGGCAGGGTTGCTACCAAGGCGTGGACATCGTTGCCGCGGAGGAAGGCCCGCTCGAACTCGTTGAGAATCAGCTTGAGCACATCCTCGTAGGAGCCCTGCGAGTCGTCCTCGCCCTTCTCGACCTCTTGGGCAATGAAGCCCATGTACCTGGCCACGAGCTCAGGGGTGGACGATGGCTCGTCATCTTGGGCAAGCTCGTCGGTTGGTGGTGGGAGACTCGCACTGAAGCGGTCTTTTAGTTGTAGGGCGTGGAAGTGAAGGCTTGTAGGAATGAGGAAGGCGGTCTCAAGAGTGCCGTGCGAGATGGTCAGAGGTCGGAGGGAGGCAGAAGACCGAGGGGTCGACACGCCCGTCTGAGCGCCAGTACCCGTGCCGTACATGGTGAAAAAGGGGTATCGTCTATGAAGTCTACGGATATCTCCAGGGAACGGTCAGCGACGAGCTCGCGGAATTGGAGAAAAGTCGGCGCATGGGGTCAGCTTACAACTTGCGTCTCTTCGTCTCGAGGATACTCGAAATACTCAGTCAAGAGCAGCGAGTGCAAAACTCTATCGCGGTGGAAACACAGTGGGAAAGGAAGGCTGGAGGCCACACGAAGCGAAGATGTTGGCGCACTGGATTTGGGGCCGAAGAGAGGTGTGTGTGTGTGTGGTGGTGGGAGGAGTAGAGAGGAGCGGGAAGATGGTAGAGAAGACGATGGATAGATCAAGTGTGCAAGGCAAGTATGGTGGTTGCAACTTGGACGAGCGGGGAGGGCAGGGTCCAAAGTTATCGATTGAGAGGGAGGGAATGAGGAAGCTACGAGGAGGGTGCCCGAGGCCGATGTGGTTGATGCTCGTCGACTTCTTTTTCTTCTTCGGCAGGGCTGCTCCAACCAACAACTGCTCTCTCTCAAGGACAAGCGGAGCGATCAGTAATGCCGGGGGCGTTCAAAAAACAGTTCCCTTGGTCCTTGCTAGCCTTGCAGGACTGCACAGCACATCAAGTCCGGCTGTATGGTACGGGATGTTGAACCAATCCACCGAATTCAATTTCGATTCCCAACAAACTTGTCCTGGCCGTCCTGCCTGAGTGCAGGGATGCTTGCATTTTTGCCAAGGGGGGTCGACTGGCCGCGGGGGACCCTAGCCCCACGCGAACTTTTTTTCCCACGTCCCTGCCTGCCCTTCTGCACCAAAGAACACCAGGGGCCTTCCTTCCCAGGGCGTCTTTTCTGGAAGCCGTGGCAGTTTTTGGGGTAGCAACACCGTCATCACCGTTTTGCTCCGGCCAAGCTGGGTTTGCGTTTCCCAATATCATATCTGAATATACTCTACGGATGTAAAGCAAGTGTAAAGCGGTGCATGGCTTGCCCTTCATAAAAGAAAAATCACTCGCATCGCCTGGACAGCTCCCGTCACCGCCTTCCAAGGGTCGAGGGAGAGATGCGCCTGCCGCTCTTAAACTGACTGGGGAAACGGCTCCACACGCGCGTCATCCATTGAGGTACCGGTACATTGGTCAATGGCTTTATCGACAACAACGGTCCAACCGCTTGGTGAGCCCCATCCAAAAAATAAACCCCGGCTCGACGGAAGGGCCACACGACGGGCTGCAACGCAACCTCGGGCAGGGGCAAAGACGTTTACAGCCGATGCATCGACGGCCCATTTCAAACTCGTCAGATTTCGACGAGTTGAACCCCGAGTTCACTTCAAACGCGCGGCTCACAGTCCATGCCGCAATTCTCGCAGCAATCAAATTTCTCTCGTGCCGATTACCTTTGGGTTACGGAAATAGCCCCCAAGCGCCCGCAGCTGCGAAACCCAAAATCCTGCGGGTGATATTAGATTCCCCCCATGTCAGAAATCCTGCGACAGGCTAGACAGCCTCCTTTTGTGATGGACTGCCGTGGCACCGGCTAAGAATAATATCGTAGTGAAGTAGGTCATATTCCGATATGAACACTATGGCATTTGCGCCAGGCGCCGGGTACTGGGCGTTCTGTTTTGTGTGTGTTCAACCTAGAAGCGCGGCTATCCCAGTTCAAAGGTAAGGAGAGACCGCAGTAGCCCAGTAGTATGTATGCACATCAGCCTGTCTGCACGTCACAATCGCCGAGCTGTTTCACTACCTACTTACTTTCCGGCCTACATGTGCACAGGACGGAACTTGTTGGCGCCAAATGGCCAGGGTCCTTGCTCTGCAGGCCCAGTAGAGCCTGCAGAGGTTGGCCGATCATGCCATCTGATTGTGATTTTTTCTCCCTATCTGGTCATCTACTGTGAAAGCCGGCACTTTAGATGGACATCAAAATTGTCCAAGCAAGTAGGGTGTATGACACTGAGGCCAAGTCTGTGGTCGCAGATAAAATGAAGAGACTGGCATCGGACAATGGTATTGTCTTTCTCGCAAGTGTTTGTTATGCGTGTGGTCTGTCTCGGTATCAGGCATACCATATGAGGATGAGATACGGCTCGTCTATTGCACGTGCTGCGTTGCAGGAGACATGTTCGTCCGAGCACCCATCAAAGCTCAAGATATACTGGTGTCGATGAGTACCTTGTGCTCGCCAGGCACGGGCCAGGACGGACGCATAGCCCAGCAGTGTACCGAGACTTGAGGACCACCCAGACAAAAGAAAGATCCTGAAATCAAGAAGATGGGCCCACTAAGGCCAGCGGGTGTAATTAAGCATGTGGCCAGCCCGCTGCCCCAGTACATGGGAACCATGGCCGGTGGCCGGGAATGTTCAGGTCAGACCAAGAGACAGAGGGTGTAGTTCCTCTCAGTACACCGTACCGAGAGAGTGGCCTGTCCATCGGCGGGTTGCAATGTACCGAGTACGTAGAGAGGTAGGTACTCCGAGAAAGAGGTGGGTGACCAGAGCAGAAGCTGTCTCCGCGTTGAATCCACTGTCGCATGGGGTGCCTAGACGTCCTTAGGTCATATCCAGGTATCATATCCAGGTGTAGCGGCACGTCCCAGCCGACCAGCATGGACGATCATCGTGGTAGATGCATAAGCCCGACGGTTTCCCGGGGGGGAAGCAGGCCGACCTCGAGAGTATCGAATTCCCAAGCCGGATGGGCCCCAGGGGATTAGGAGCAATGGCGGCCGGCAGCAGCCTTGCTGCATGTCGATAACGATAGAGTATCGATAAAGCTCAAGCTCAAAGCTCTCCAAGATGGACCTAGCTCCCGAGACGAGACGAGCGAGGGTAGCAGCAAGCCTTGAGCACTACCCAGTGCTTGGTGTCATAGCAGTGTCTCCCGATCGTACCACCTCGGAGATCTGGAACCAGAAGCTCGGAGGGCCTGATAGCTCCGCTCAGGAGATAAGAGAACCTCGGACCGAAGTGTCGAGCTCTCACCGGCAGGTAGGCATGAGCATCTTGATGGGGCATGGGAAACGCGTTGACAACGAGTGGTCGGCCGAGAGCTCTGGTGTGCCTGGGAGATCCTCAGCAAAACGCACGGTTGCGTATCCTCGATAGCTCGAACGGCCTTGGCTGAGCTTATCGGCTGAGAGATATGTAGCCGTTGCGGTCCTAGCTTGGAACGGCAATGCGATGCGCCATCGCTAATGACCAGTTAGGCAGTGGTGGGTAGCCGGTTCGCTGCTGGGCTGGTTCTGTTTTTGGCAGGCTGTTGTGTCGTCGCGAGCATTGAAACGGATGGGGTTGTACTGCAGATGGACAGAACTGTGGGGGCCACCTCTCCAAAGAAAGCAGAAAGCAGAAGGCTAGAGCGCCAGAGCCCAGAGGGCGGCCGAGCCAAGCCTGTCCTGAGCAAGGCTGACAGGGGTGCAGGACCACCCCCTTCCCACCCCACGAAAAATGAGAGCACGTACCCAAGTACCGGGTACAAGCTTCCCGCCCGCTGGTTATTGCTGTGAGACTGGTGAACTTTGCTCCCGGTGTGGCTACATAGGTACCCCCAACGCTTTCAAGGATTGTTCCTTCCTAGGCCCAACAACGCATACCTCGTCCACCAACTTTTTTCCAAGGAGGGACGTATCCGGTGACCTGGAAGTCAAACACGGGTAGAAGGAGGAAATTTGGGTCGCATGAAATCCGTAAGTTGTTGACAACCGTCGTTAATTGACCCGTTGCCGCCTTCCAACCAGTCCCTAGTCCCTAGTCCCCATCTCCGGGTTCACTAAACACCACCCACCACGCCAGCGAGGGTCGAATACTTCCTTTAGACGCCTGGGTCTCTCCTCCCTCATTATCCACACCCCCCACGACGGCCACACATTCCCCGTCCCTACCTCCTTCCACGACTCCAAGCTCTACTACCTACCTCGATTCTTACCATCCTCTCTTCCTTTCCCCCCTCTGACCTCCAGGTGGCAGTGTCCAGACCTCTCTTCGCCTCCACACACAAGAACCTCGGAGACATCCCTCGAAGAATTCTCTTCCGGATCTCCTCGAGAGCAGCCAACGCATCCACCACCCTGGCCTGCCTCGCTTACAGTCTAATTCTTTCCAAGATACCCGCCATCGATTCTTGAGCATTCTTTCTTCGCGCGACACGTCCCTTTTCCCACACCGAAGTTAGCCGGTCCCCTGCCGCCAAGATGAGGCCCGAAGTTGAGCAAGAGCTCGCCCACACGCTCCTCGTTGAGCTCCTTGCATACCAGTTCGCCTCTCCCGTGAGATGGATCGAAACTCAAGATGTCTTCCTCGCCGAGAAGACGGCCGAGCGGATCGTCGAGGTCGGTCCTGCTGATACTCTCGGCGTGATGGCCAAGAGGACCCTCGCATCCAAGTACGAAGCCTTTGATGCTGCGAAATCAGTACAACGACAAATTCTCTGCTACAACAAGGATGCGAAGGAGATTTACTACGATGTCGACCCGATCGAGGAGGAGCCAGAGCCCACACCCGCAGCCAGCTCAAGCGATGCATCAGCACCAGCTGCTGCCGCTGCGGCCCCCGCTGCTGCTCCTGCGGCTGCTGCCCCGGCACCCAGTGCTGGCCCTGCTGCCGCGGTTCCTGACGCGCCCGTCTCTGCTATGGATATTGTGCGGGCGCTGATCGCACAAAAGCTGAAGAAGCCACTTGCCGAGATCCCTCTCAGCAAGGCTATCAAGGATCTTGTTGGCGGTAAGTCCCCAGAACCATGCTTGCGGTCAATTCGGAGCCAGGAAGCTAATATTGGTTTGCTACAGGCAAGTCCACCCTGCAAAACGAGATCCTGGGCGATCTAGGAAAAGAGTTCGGCTCAACACCAGAAAAGCCCGAGGACACACCTTTGGACGAGCTTGGAGCGTCCATGCAGGCCACTTTCGACGGAAACCTGGGCAAGCATTCGCAGTCCCTGATTGCTCGCCTGATTTCTTCCAAGATGCCCGGCGGTTTCAACGCCACAGCGGCAAGGAAATACCTCGAGTCTCGCTGGGGTCTGGCCTCGGGCCGCCAGGACGGTGTCCTGTTGCTCGCAATCACTATGGAGCCACCATCTCGTCTTGGCGCTGAGGCTGACGCAAAGGCATTCCTGGACGACGTTGCCCAGAAGTACGCATCCAACGCCGGCATCAGCCTGACCACTGCTGCCGCTGCCGGGCCTGCTACCGGCGGTGGTGGCATGATGATGGACCCAGCCGCCATCGACGCACTCACCAAGGACCAGAGGGCGCTTTTCAAGCAGCAACTCGAGCTCCTGGCCCGGTACCTGAAGCTCGACCTGCGGGCTGGAGACAAGGCATTCATCAACGAACAGAAGTCGAGCAAGGTTCTGCAAGCCCAGTTAGATCTGTGGAGTGCGGAGCATGGCGACTTTTACGCCGCTGGCATCGAGCCCTCTTTTAACCCGCTCAAGGCGAGGACATACGACTCCTCATGGAACTGGGCTCGGCAGGACGCCTTGACCATGTACTTTGATATTATCTTCGGCCGACTTCAAGTTGTCGACCGTGAGATTGTCAGCCAGTGTATCCGCCTGATGAGCAAGTCGAACCCCACACTCCTCGAATTCATGCAATACCATATCGACAATTGCCCAACGGAGCGTGGTGAGACGTACAAGCTTGCGAAGGAGCTGGCATCACAGCTTCTCGAGAACTGTCGGGACGCTCTGACGGTTGACCCTGCCTACAAGGACGTCAACTTCCCCACCGGCCCTCACACTACTATTGATGCTCGCGGCAACCTGAGCTATGAGGAAGTTCCTCGCCAGAGCTGCCGAAAGCTTGAGCACTACGTTCAGCAAATGGCCGAGGGTGGCAAGATCAGCGAGTATGGCAACCGTTCCAAGGTCCAGGGTGATCTTGGCCGTCTGTACAAGATGATCAAGGCGCAACACAAGATGTCCAAAGGCTCGCAACTGGAGATCAAGACTCTGTACAGCGATGTCATCCGATCATTGAACATGAACGAGAGCCAGATCCTGAAGGACGATGGCAAGCCAGGCTTGCTCGCCAAGAAGGTGGCTAAGCCAAAGGGCAAGATGGAGGCTATCCCCTTCCTGCACTTGAAGCAGAAGTCAATGCACGGATGGGAGTACAGCAAGAAGCTCAGCAACATTTACCTCGACTGCATGGAGCGCGGTGCTAGAGATGGCATCAGCTACGCCGGCAAGTACGCACTCATGACTGGCGCCGGTGCCGGCTCCATCGGAGCGGAGGTGCTGCAAGGCCTGATCAGCGGTGGTGCTCACGTCATTGTCACAACGAGCCGTTTCTCGCGCGAGGTCACCGAGTACTACCAGGCTATGTATGCCCGCCATGGCGCTCGTGGCTCCCAGCTTGTGGTTGTGCCCTTCAACCAAGGCAGCAAGCAAGATGTTGAGGCTCTAATCGAGTACATCTACGATCCCAAGGCTGGTCTGGGCTGGGATCTTGACTTTGTCATTCCTTTTGCTGCCATCCCAGAAAACGGACGCCAGATCGACTCCATCGACTCCAGGTCCGAATTGGCTCACCGTATCATGCTCACCAACCTCCTGCGCATGCTCGGTGCCATCAAGACGCAGAAGGCTACCCGTGGCTTTGAGACTCGACCTGCCCAGGTCATGCTTCCTCTCTCCCCCAACCACGGCACCTTCGGAAGCGATGGTCTCTACTCTGAGTCCAAGCTTGCCCTGGAGACGCTGTTCAACCGATGGCACGCAGAGGATTGGGGCACGTACCTCACCATTTGCGGCGCCATCATTGGCTGGACGCGTGGCACTGGGCTCATGTCGGCCAATAACGTTGTGGCCGAGGGCGTTGAGAAGCTGGGCGTCCGCACATTCTCCCAGCAGGAGATGGCTTTCAACCTGCTTGGCCTCATGTCGCCTCAAATTGTCGACCTCTGCCAGATGGAGCCCGTCATGGCAGACCTGAACGGTGGTCTTCAGTTCATTCCCAACCTGAACAATGTCATGACCCAGCTCCGCAAGGATATCACAGAGACTAGTGAGATCCGAAAAGCTGTTACCAAGGAGACTGCCTTGGAGAACGCCACCGTGAATGGTGCCGACTCTGAGGCCCTCTACAAGAAGAAGGTCATTGAGCCAAGGGCCAACATCAAGTTTGACTTCCCCAACCTGCCGGACTGGAAGCAGGACATCGCCCCTCTCAACGAGAACCTCAAGGACATGGTTGACTTGGAGAAGGTTGTCGTCGTCACTGGTTTCGCCGAAGTCGGACCTTGGGGTAACTCGCGCACCCGGTGGGAGATGGAGGCTTATGGCCAGTTCTCCCTCGAGGGCTGCATCGAGATGGCATGGATCATGGGTCTCATCAAGAACCACAATGGACCTCTCAAGGGCAAACCATACTCTGGCTGGGTCGATGCCAAGACAGGTGAGCCTGTCGACGACAAGGACGTCAAGGCCAAGTATGAGAAGCAGATCATCGAGCACTCCGGTATCAGGCTCATTGAGCCTGAGCTGTTCGGCGGATACGACCCCAACAAGAAGCAGCTGCTTCACGAGGTTGTCATTGAGGAGGATCTTGAGCCCTTCGAGACCTCCAAGGAGACTGCTGAGGAGTTCAAGCGCGAGCATGGCGACAAGGTCGAGATCTTCGAGATCCCTGACAGCGGTCAGTACACAGTCCGCATGAGGAAGGGCGCTGGTCTCTGGATCCCCAAGGCCCTGCGCTTCGACCGTCTCGTTGCCGGTCAGATCCCAACTGGCTGGGATGCCAAGCGGTACGGTGTGCCCGACGACATCATTTCTCAGGTCGACCCTGTTGCTTTGTTCGTCCTCGTTTCTACTGCCGAGGCTCTGATCTCTGCCGGTATCACCGACCCTTACGAGTTCTACAAGTATGTCCACGTCTCAGAGGTCGGCAACTGCGTCGGTTCTGGTATGGGAGGTGCCGCTGCCCTCCGGGGAATGCACCGTGACCGCTTCCTCGACAAGCCTCTCCAGAACGACATCTTGCAGGAGTCTTTCATCAACACCATGGCTGCTTGGGTCAACATGCTGCTGATCTCGTCTTCTGGACCCATCAAGACCCCTGTTGGTGCTTGTGCTACAGCTGTCGAGTCTGTTGACATCGGTTATGAGACCATCATGGAAGGCAAGGCTCGTGTCTGCTTCGTCGGTGGTTTCGATGACTTCGGCGAGGAGGGATCGTACGAGTTCGCCAACATGAAGGCCACCAGTAATGCTGTTGATGAATTCGCCCACGGCCGTACACCCAAGGAGATGTCCCGGCCCACCACTACCACCCGAAACGGCTTCATGGAGTCTCAGGGTTGCGGTGTCCAGGTCATTATGACTGCCAAGCTTGCCTTGGACATGGGTGTCCCAATCCACGGTATCCTCGCTCTGACAACCACAGCCTCTGACAAGATCGGACGTTCCGTTCCTGCCCCTGGTCAGGGTGTCCTGACTACTGCTCGCGAGAACGCTGGCAAGTACCCCTCGCCCCTGCTGGACATCAAGTACAGGAGGCGCCAGATCGAGCTCCGCAAGAGGCAGATCAAGCAGTGGCAAGCCAATGAGCTCGAGTACCTCGCGGAGGAGGTTGAGGCCATCAAGTCTCAGGGCGAGACATTCGATGAGAAGACGTACACGGCTGATCGTGTCAACCACATCGAGAAGGAGGCCCAGAGGCAGGAGAAAGAGGTTCTCCGCAGCTTCGGAAACAACTTCTGGAAGCAAGACACCAACATCGCTCCTCTCCGTGGCGCCCTGGCTACTTGGGGCCTCACCATTGACGACCTCGGCGTTGCTTCCTTCCACGGTACCTCTACTAAGGCCAATGACAAGAACGAATCTTCTGTCATTTGCCAGCAGCTCGAGCACCTCGGCCGCAAGAAGGGCAACGCCGTGCTGGGTATCTTCCAGAAGTACCTCACCGGTCACCCCAAGGGTGCTGCGGGTGCTTGGATGATGAACGGCTGTCTGCAAGTGCTCAACACCGGTCTCGTGCCTGGCAACCGCAACGCCGACAACGTCGACGAGGTCATGGAGAAGTTTGACTACATCGTGTACCCAAGCCGTAGCATCCAGACGGACGGCATCAAGGCCTTCTCCGTCACGTCCTTCGGTTTCGGTCAGAAGGGTGCTCAGGCCATTGGTATCCACCCCAAGTACCTCTTCGCCACCCTTGACGAGGCCACTTACCGCGCCTACTGCACCAAGGTCGACGCCCGACAGAAGAAGGCTTACCGCTTCTTCCACAACGGCATGATCAACAACACCCTCTTCGTGGCCAAGACCCACGCTCCTTACACGGACGAGCAGCTCAGCTCTGTCCTGCTCAACCCAGATGCGCGTGTCACCGAGAACAAGAAGACGGCCGAGCTCACATTCCCTTCTGACTTCATGAACTTGTCCAAGAAGACAATTCCTGCTGACAAGAAGAACACAATGTACGACACTGTCAACCAGCTGGCATCTCAGCTGCAGACCAAGAACTCCAATGTTGGTGTCGACATTGAAGACATCGACAGCTTCAACATCGACAACGAGACATTCATTGAGCGCAACTTTACCGCCAATGAGATTACTTACTGCAAGAAGAGCGCCGCGCCAAGGAGCTCCTTCGCCGGCAGGTGGAGTGCCAAGGAGGCTGTTTTCAAGAGCCTCAACGTCCCCAGCAGGGGCGGTGGTGCTGCTCTGAAGGAGATCGAGGTGTTGAGCAACGAGAATGGTGCTCCTGTTGTTCACGTAAGTACAATATCTCCCGAATTGCCAAGTACTCGGACAACCTTACTGACTTTGTTATAGCTGCACGGCAATGCTGCCGCTGCCGCCGAGAAGGCCGGTGTGTCAGAGGTCAGCGTCTCCATCTCGCACTCGGACAACCAGAGCATCGCTATTGCCCTGGCCAAGTTCAAGTAAGCGATCTCGGGGAGAACACGACTGTTGTATGTTAGAGAAATGGGATACTATCTGCGCTTGGGCTGCTTCACGGGGCGTTTTTAAAGAAGGCAAGGCACGTACTTCGTTTTGAGGAAGCTTGGGCTCCTCTCAATCACACATGCTATAAATGTTAGATGAGGATGTGCATGACCCAGGACGATGTGAGAAAGAAGGGAGCATGGCCGGCCATTGTGCACCGCCGCGCTGCGGTATAGATATAGGAGAGATGCCGCCAGAAGGCAGCATGGGAATGTGGTCACTATTGAAGACTGCGATGGAGGGTGGCGTCTCGGATGGGTGGGTGGGTTGTTTAAATAGACATTCGTAACGTAGAATATGATCTGTTAAAGACTACTGTGTGTTTGAATGGTGTGTGGGCTGCCGCTGCTTTCTTTCGTGCACTCTCACGACGGGTATACATGCCACATGTTAATTTTATCTCCGACAGAATACCGGACACAATAGTTCTTTCGGATTTTTTTCTTCTTGGCCTGAGCACGGCTACAGTAACGAAGCCAGACCTTACGAGCATACTGGGATACTAAATCTTCCACTCCTACGTCTCGAACGAGGCTGGGAAATGGGCATGTTATGTCTAGCGCTGAGGTGAGTACTCTTACAACGGCCCATACACCCATCAATCATTCCATAGGTGACGCTCTGGGCCTAGGACTCGTGAAAGGCTTTTGGCGGTACCTGCTGCTGATAATACCCACGGATACGCGGTCAACTACTGTGGTATCTTGGCCGGGGCGACTTGAATTATGTTTCTAGCTGTAGCGAAACTCGTCTTAAGGCCAGTAAAGCGAGTCTGACGACTTCGAATTTCTCCAGCTGAGAATCAGAACTTAATAAATTTGTAACAGGGCTACTAGTAGCTTGCATGGATTTTCTCAGAAAAGTTCAAACTCGAAGCCGCCAGTCCGGATTTCCAAAGTGGTAAAGGTGTCTATATAAAAATCTTGTCTACTCTGTTTTTGAGAGATAGTTGGCTTTAAATCAGTGCCACCCTGACCCAGAGGCCAGCATAAAACCAATGCATGTAAAATGTTCGTGCCCCCCCTCTGGGCATGTTCTACTACTACAACAACCCCCCAGGAAACGTCCCGATGGTCGCAGCACGTCGTCAAACTCGCGCAACAACATTTCAAATTATTTTCAAAGACACAAGTTTGAACTTCATAAGGAAGTCTATATTAACGCAAGAAGTCTACATCAAAGTCTCCGGCCATAGTGTTTTCCCTCCTCCGGGTAGTTGTTTTCCAAACGCGTAGAGACATCTTTGAGCTAACCAGCGTCGCCCCAAAGCTTCACCCGTAAAAGTGTCATCGGGAGTGTGCGTCATCATATCCCGAGCTGTCCACGCCGGTTGCCAGGGGTCCAACAGACAACACATATACATAAAGAGCGCTGCAGTCAGCTCTCTTTCTAACCTCTCTGTCACCCTGAGGACCTCCTTTCCCTTTTCCTTTTTCTTCTCTCAAGCTAAGACCTCCACCAGGATAAACCTATTCATTTCGTCTGCCAGTTCTCGTAGCCTGTCATGACTCGGTGTTGGCACTGCAAATGCGTTCCATCGCAACTCCCCGTCATGTAGTTTACGGGCGTTTGGCTGTTTGTCACGCGCAAGACAGATATCACCATGCTCGTTGTTGAGATAGAAGACTCGCGCGCTTCTGTTCGGGCCCGTCCGGGACAAGGCGCCTCTACCAAAGCACTTGATAAAACATCGACACACCACCACCCAGGCATTTATCGGGGATAGGGTGGTCACAAGGGGATATAGGGTTGAGGATATCTTGTATCCATCTATGCGGCGGTGCGGGCTAGGCTAAGGTGAAATGAGGGTGGGAGTTGAACCCACGACCTTGTCCGCTTAAGGAACACTCCCGACCTACTAGGACTCATCACTAGCCCTAGCGGACCCGGCCACGCTACCCTTTCTTTCTTTTCCAACTATTGTACAAAGCCACAATACCCCCAGGATTCCCCCAGCTCTCTTTCCTCCCGGGCGGTATGTGGTCGATTATTAGCGGTTCGGCGGGGCCGCGTTAATGCTGTTACAAAGCCGTGGCGGGACACGCACGGGCGATCATAGGTGCCGAAACATGGCGGGCTGCTGCCGGGAAGCAAAAACTGACGGAAAAAAACGGCGTGCACAAGGCGGGACCGTGCCGGTGGGAGTCGAACCCACTCTCTCATCCGACATAGTCAGATGTCCCTTACCACTCGGGCTCGACACGGCGTCATGAAACCTAGTTGTCGCGGTCGTTGCGGCGACGTTCCTCTCAACGGAGGGCAGCGCGGTTGGAAGGGGACAACTGCTCATCGTCGACGTCCTTATAATACTTAAAGACAACTTGCAGAGTTAATACTGTTGTACGATGGAAACCAGCCCCATTGGGTGGTTGCGCTCTTAACTAGTTCCGTTTCTATTCTATACCATTCTTTTAGAATAGTTTACTGGCCCCGTAAGATGGAAAAATAGAAAATAAACACAGATACTAGAAATTTCCACCAAAAAAAAATAAATATTCATTTAGCTTTGAAAATAGTACTAAAATATAGCCTGAATTTTTATAGATTTAATGGGTATATTTATAGTATTACTGGACCCTTATTGGCTGAGAAATAAGCAGTATAAGTTCTGATTATTACTTGTTTTGTCCCTCTTAGAGGGGGTGCAGAGGGACACTTCTAATTCAAGTCAGAACTTCCAATTTCAGAGCTTCTGATTGGCTGGATTCCAGTTCTCTAATTCCCCGCAGGGCTGACTAAGGGCTCGGCTCAGGGGCCCCTATCTAGGCTTCTGATTGGCCAGAAGGGCCCCCAGGGCCCCCATCCACGCCGCAGGCGCTTCGCGGGAGCGAGCGAGCGGAGCGAGTAAGCGAGGGCGAAGTACCTGCAGCATAGACCTGTAGAGGCTTCAGGTTCGATTCCTCCCTACACTACATTTTCAAGCTTTTTTTTATACCTAAAAGAATAGCCCTTGTGAGCTTCGAAGAAGCTATCTACACAATATATACAGCTATAGCTATACACAGTACCTTTATATAGTTATAAATACTTAAAACCTAGTATTAAAAAAAATATATATTACTAATAATAGTAGTTAAATATAATAAATAAGTATATAGTTTTAACCTTATAATATATAAATAAAGTTAAAGAGAACTACTTTTAATAGTATTATTAATTAAAATAATAATAAAGTAGTTATATAGTAAAGTAAGAATAGTTTTAAAATAGTCTTTATATAAACTTATAGTCTTATAAAGAGAATTCTAACTAAAGACTTATTATTTTACTACTAATATATATATATATATATAAAGAAAACCTTTATTAAATAAATATAATAATCTTTATTTTAATATATAATTACTAACTTTAAAAGAAGTTAAGATAAAAAAAGGATTTAAAATAGTTTATATTTAAGACTTTTAAAAAATAGCTTTAAAATCTTTAAAAAAGAAAAGGAAAATAGTTTATAAAATAATAAAGAGAAAGTATAATAACGTAGTTTACTACTTTATATCTAATATTACCCTATATCTAATTTTTCTAACTTTACCTAACTTCTATTAACCCTAGTACCTACCTAGTATAAAATATTTAATAAAAGTTAGTACTAAATAGTATTAACTATATTAGTAACCTTATTTCTAATTAATTTAGTTAATTTAAAAGGGTTAGTAGGGGTATAGTAGTATTAGAAGTTATTAAGGTTTTAGTAAGACTAGCTCTTTTTAATATAAATTATATTCTAGTTTTTTATATTAGTCTTACTCTAATCTACCTACTTAAATATTTAATATATTAGAAATTAATAACTATTAATATATCCTTTATCTAAAGAAGATAAAATCCTTCTAGCTATTTAGGTAATTAAGAAATCTAGAAAAAATAATATAAAACCCTTTAGTATACCTTAAGCTATATAGATTTTTACTATCTCTAAGTAAACTATATATTATAAGATAAATAAGTAATAAAGTTATAAAGATATATATATTAACTAGTATAAACTTAACTAAATTAAAGAGTAAATACTTATTTAATATATTATTAAGTAAGATATATAAGAATTTCCCCTATAACTTTCTAATATAGAAGATATAGCTAACCTCCTACTAGTATTATATAATACTAAACCTATAAGTAAGTACTAAGCTTAATACTTTATAAATTAATAACCTAGTTTTAAAACTAAGTTTAATTATCTTTATAATTATTAAAAGGCTTTTTATAAAGATCTAGAAGTTATTAGGAACTAGTTTAGGCTACTCTATAATATAATAGCTAAGTATTAGATTATTAATAATAACCTTTATAACTTTAATAAGATTAGCTTTATAATAAATATAATTACTTTAATAATAGTTATTATATATATTAATAGATATAGAAAGGCTAAATTAGTCTAGCCTAGTAATTAGGAATAGGTAACTACTATTAAATATATTAATATAAGTAGGTTATAGATCTTATTATTTATAATTATTTAAGGTACCTACTATTTTATTAGCTAGGTAATAGAGTTAAGTTTTCTAAATAACTAGGTTATTAAGCCTACTCCTAATAGATAGATAGATAATAAAACTAGTTTAGAATAAATTTAATACTTTAATAAGTATACTAAGCTAAAAAGAGATATTAATTATTAGATATTAATTATAGATAGTTATAAGAGCTATATATTAGTTAAGTTTAACTAATACTATAAAAATAATAAGATTATTACTATTAGTATACTACTATATTTATTTTACTTACTTTAGCTATTAGATATTATATTATATTTACTCCTAAAGTATATATATAGCGATTAGATTAATCTCTTTATCTAAGCTTTTATTAACTATATTACTAAGTCTAAGTTCTTTCTTATATTTAAGGTAGCCTATAATAAGACTTTTATAGTAGAAAATATTAAGTTTATATTTAAAAGAGTTAGAATTACCCTTTAGAACTCTAACTCTATAATTTCTAAGTTTAATATCTACTTATAAACTCTAATATAATCCCTCCCTATTTCTCCCTAAAAATAAGAGTTTTAGATATTATTAAATACCTAATAAACTATCTAGTAATTAAGTTTTATTAAGAGTAGGATCTCTATCTATTAAAGGAGCTCCCTTATACTAATTATAAAGGCTATTAACTAGATAGTAAAGGGTATATAGGTATAACAACCCCACTAGTAGGTTCCCTTAGGGCTATAAAAGGGGACCTAAAGCCTTAATGTAGAAGGAGCGAAGGGGGGTAAGAATTAGTCTTACTATAAACTACTACTAATAATAAAAGTCCTTCCTCTAACTATTGTAGGTCTATTGTGCCTCGTGAATATACCTATAATAATTCTAATTCTTCTTTATAATACTACCTATAATACTCTTATAAACTAATCTTATAAAAGGAGCGTCCTAAGTAAGTTAGAGTAATAGGGAAGGGAGTTTAGGTACTATTTAAATAGAAGAGGCCCTATGACTATAGTAAGAAAATCAGTGTTTATAAGACTAGCTTAACCTCTTACTAGCTACCTAATTAGTCCTAGAGAAATAACTAAAGGACCTTAAGCTAGCTAATATTATAATACTACCTATAGGTTACTCCCTATAATAGTATAATAGCTGGATAATAGACCTTAAACAAGTATATATCTCTTAGCCCTAATCCCTCTATAATAACTATATAAAGGTAATCTATACCTTAGATTATATAGATAAGGAGTACTAAAACCACTAAGATATATATATAAAGTTTTAGATTAAAGATAATTACTTAACTTTTAACTATTATAAGTAAGAGGATTTCTAAGCCTTTAGTATAAATTATAAGAAAGACCCCTAAAATATTACTAGGTTTATTTAGACCTTACTAAATAATACTTACTAATAGGAGAAATAAGACCTATAGAGCTTTTACTAGTACTTTAAGACCCTTAAACTAGAATAAGAACCTTATAGTAACTAGGAGTAGGTAGATTTCTTCCTTTCCTAACTTATTACTTAGCTTTTAAGCTAAATTTATATAACCTATATAATAAATCTATCTAAGGAATAAGATAAGATAGTTATACTAACTTAAGTAATCTAGATTAGTATACTAGAATAGATAAGAAAATAAAGATAGGAGGAAATAAACTAAGCTAAGGGAGGAACTATAGAAACCCCTAATAAGAGGTATAAAGGAATACTATCTAAATCTATACTAAATAGGAAAGGGGGAAGTTTTAACCCTACTTATACATAGTACTATATAGGCTAAGGCTATAGGGGCTAGGCTAGATAGGGTATAAATATTAGGGATTAGAAACCCTTTAGAAACTCTAATAAAT